>JAQIXJ010001613.1:0-19634 GCA_034700185.1 Phthiracarus laevigatus | reverse complement strand
CATAAAACTAGTTTAACCGAAGTTTAAACCTATAAAACTTTCTCGGTTAAAACCGAATTTTCCGAGCCCTAGTAATCGCAGAGCTAATAAGTATTCTCATTTAAGTCGTGAATTAATTTAGCAAAACATTAATTAAAGGTTATTCAAATTTTTGAGCTGAGTTAATAGCATTAACAGTTGTTATTTAAAAAATGTTTTATTGGCAAATAAAAAATCCTATAAATATATTATTGCATAAAAATGTAAGCATCTAATCTATAATAACAGTAAAACGAAAAATATATATTTGTTTGATTAATAATATTAATAATATAACAGTAATATTCGAATTTTATTTTCAGTGCTGCAAAATTAATAACTTAGCAAATACATAAGTATAAATTGGACGAAAGACGAAAAAGTTTTTAGCTCACTTTAAAAAAAGCGGGCTTATGTTTTTGATAATGTCCGTCCGTCCGTTCGTCTGTCTGTCTGTCTGTCTGTCTGTCTGTCTGTCTGTCTGTGACAAGTTTTACAATAAAAGGATTTTACCTTTTCCTTTTATTAATAAACGGATTTTGCATTTTTATCTTGGTTGAGAAACATACAGTATTTTTGGTACAAGTATGCATTAACCTAAGAAAAGTAAGCTCTCTATGAATGTTCCGTTGTTGTTTTACATTCAATTATTTAAAAGTTTTTTTAATTTTAATGTTTCCAATATTCCAAAATTTCATGTTTAAGAAATCAATGTTACATCTTTGATTTTCCTTTTATTACACGTTTACAGCCTTTACGTTTAAATCTATGAAAGAACATTTTATAACAAGTTTATAGCCCACTTTGAAAAAATGGATTTGGGATTTCACCTGTGTATCATAGGAATTTTTTTGATTTTTGAAAATTTTTTCGATTTTTTTGACATTTTTCTCATTTTTATTGTAAAAACATGTAATTTTTTGACTTTTTTTATATAAAACAAAAGATCTTTACGCTAAAATCAAGTAACTAATGTATACGTTGACATACGTCTAATAGTGTCTTTAAGTGCTAACAGGGGAATGTTTTCGAGTGTATTTAGCCGAATTTTTTTAAACCACTTTTATTTAGTAGTGGTTATTATGTTAGGAAAAAATTTCCTGTGGTGAGACCTGTGGCCATATATTCCTATAAGAATGCTCCCTTTCTGTTAAACCCCCTTTCTGGCTACCTACACCCTCAAATTTTTGTAAATTAAGAAAGTAAATTACAACTTAATTTATAAAACTCTCTACACAGTTTTAACCCCTCTCAATCAAATTTTATTAATTTTCAAAGTTACAAGCTAAAATTGTCCCCCTTTCTCACGTGAAAACTTTTAAAGCCCTCCACGAGCCTCCGTTTCATCCTCTGCAGAAATCTTTTTCTAACAAATATTTTTCGATGTCCTATATTTTAAAGAATTGGTTATAATTTTTAAAAAATTATATTTTTACAGTGAACTTTATAGTTTAGAGCCAGACACTCGAGAGTATTAATTAAAAGTTTCGTTTTATATTTATCCTAAAAGGCGTAGTAATTTTATTTCGGTTAAGCCCCAAATCTGCGCTTACTGCATCTTTAAATATTTTCCATGTTTTACGTAGGAATCATCTTGCAATCTGTATATATTATTTGGCAAACATCTATTATGATTCAATAATTTATGCTGCGGTTTAATAACAGAGGAGTTCTTAACTTAATTACAATACAAACAATTCATGACTTTTACTTATTTTTAATGCATTCTTTTATATTTATTAATATTTTATTTTAATATCTAATTAATAATTTAGAATTTTTTGTTAATAAACTTTTTCAGGAGAACAAAATATACATGAAAATGAGTTTTTTTCGAATTAATTTATTTGACATAATAACATATTTATTATTTGTTAATTTATTTAAAAGTTTTTCCAAATAAAACCAGAAAAAGCGCACGATTTAAGTTCGCGTTATTCTTAATAGTGGCACGCAATTTGTTTGTGTGTGTTTCTGCATTCATATTCATAACACAAACCACAAACCGAAAGAGTGTGGGATATAGTACTGGTAAGGTGAAGTATGATAGATATAAGTCGGTAGCGAAATGCTAATTGGGGCCATCGGCCATCTGGACGTTTTAGATCGGAGCGAAGTGTGTTATGCATGAACGTAATTAAACAATTAATAATACAATGGGTGCTATTTATCGGTTTAGCTAATGGGAAGCCATAGATGTTTTCCCTCTCTCACTCTCTTATCCATAAAACCATTGTTAAATAATCTGCTAAACACATCATCTAAAAAACGCGTCGTTTAAACGAAATACTGCACGACCCGAACACACATATGCAATCAAAAATTGTGTGTATTTCGTATTACCCATTATAGATATTGGATGAGCTAATAAACGCTAAAACGTATGGCCCTATGGTTGGCTCGGTTTGTTTGAGAGCCAAATTTGCCAAAACCAATTCGTGACATTAGCGTTAACAGTTGCCTCACGCAATCGTCGCGAAACCTTTAACTCTGGTGAACAAATTTTGCGCTCACAGCAAATATGTATACACTATATATATACCCGATTCGATTCCGCTTTTTAAGACCTGCCGTTCATCAATGCCTGTGGTGTTCATTTTTCCAGTTTTGTTTTGATATTGTCCGTCCCGCGGGCTCGTCATTCCACGCCTAGAGAACAATGAAGGGCATCGTAGCAAAGAGATGCCGATGATCTTTCCTCATGTGTGGTTTCTTATAGTTCAACTTTGATAAGTTCTTAATTTATATTTTTTCTCTCTCTCTCAGCCATCCTATTTGTAGTATCATATAAGCCGCTGTGTATATTGCCATGTTTCTAGTTGTGTGTTAGAATGTTATTCATTATTATTTTTTTGTACATATTTGTAGAGTAAGGATGGATACGAGAAAAACGCACACCGATCACATGTTTTGCGGTGAGTGAGTGAGTGTTTCAGAGAGAAACACAGAGAGCAAAAAAAAAAGGTGAAAAGCTGTCTTGTGTTAAGGTTTAAAAATGAAAACTTGTTATTTGTGCGGCAAAATTAATTTGACGTTCCCTATAATATTGTTGCGTGGCTGCCTGTCACTGACGCATCTGCAGGCAACTATGCATCTCTCTCTCTCTCTCTCTCTCTCTCTCTCTCTCTCTCTCTCTCGCACTAACTCTCCTTCGGGTTTTGGTGTGAGTTATTGTCAAGTAGTGTTTTCCACTATGAAACCTGCCATCAAAAGCGATACCATCAGTAAATGTAATTTACATTAGCCAACATTTTTTGTCTCCTAACCTTACCATGTAGTATGAAACTAAAACAAGATAGTTTGTTATAAAGAGTTCTCATAACATGCATTTAGAGACGTTCAAAAGCGAAGGCCGTTTTTTAAGAAAAAGGAGGAAAATAGACAGTCAAGCAAAAAACCACAAAATTCAAATTTATAAGCTGCGCCACTGCCGTAGGGCTATCATGGAATGCTCGCACACACACATACGCTCGAGAATGCACATTATATTTATGGCAACAAATATTTAATAATTGTTAATATAAATCAAATCAAGTCGCGATAATGTTAATGAAAATTATTGCAAATCAAATAAAAATAACAATAAAGATAAAACTTTTTACGCAATTTTGTAATTAAAAGAAGTTTTTTTCGGGGAAAAAACAACAAAAAAGAAGAAAAAAGTTTCCGTAAGAAGAATTATCTACGAAAAATAAAGCGAACGCAGTATATAAGTAAACACACGTTTCAATTGGCTTCAGTAGGTTTTGTTTAATGGTCGGGTGAAAATTTTAATGCTCATATCGCTTTAAATTTATTTTCCTAGTTTTCGAAAATTTTTATAATAAAAAACGATTAAATCGAATATCTCTTTTTTCGGAATAAATTATTTTTTTTTGTTGAAATATTTCGCGAAAATATTATCCGAATTCGAATATTTATTAGCGTAACGCCACAAAAAAAATGAGACTATCGCGAGCTGTTTTATTGGCGTTACCGTACAAAAGTGCAAAGTGCCGTGTGATAGCGAACGAAATACGCTGTGACTGACCTTCACATATTCGTGCAATTGCCATCACAATAGCAATTCAAGTCTCCAACATGATTGACAATAAGTAATCATAATTTTTTAAAAAAGCCAAGTCAGAAAAATTGTTGAAAAATATTGTTATAATATGTTTGGTAGGCTACTACTGGTAGGCTTTCGGTTAACGTATATACTGTAAGGCATTCGCCGGTACCAATAATCACATGCCTCCGCAAAGTCCTAATTAGAGGCAACTGTCTCATTGTATTGTAATGAGTTTGGCAAAATAAAATAATGCCCGTATAATACAATGTTAGCCTCACCTATCAATATGCGATACATATTTAAACTTAATGGAGGCTTTCGGAGTGAATCTTTTTATCGTTTCGTTTTTCTCAGTATGAATTATTTTTATTATTCTTTTAACTGCGATTCCCCCTCTCTATTGCTAGTTAAGGGAAAAAAGTGAAGCTCAAAAAATGCGTTCGAAAAAACCAAAACATAATAAATATAAATAAAATAAAAATCATTGAATAATATCAGTTAATTATCAGTAATTTAATTTAATAGCGAATGTGCTCTCTCTCTCTCTCTCTCTCTCGCACGGAGTTATTATCTCTAACGAGTCAAGAATAAAAATAATTCACAGAAAAGCGTTAACGCTTTGCTTTTATTTTATTTTTTGTTTCTTATATTTTGTTGATCTTTTAAATATTGTCTAAACAAATGAAACATAACTTATGCGCAAATAAGACTTCAGTTTAGAAGCGCACACACTCTCTCAAAAACAAGAAAATTCAGTTCACAAGTGAATCGCATACGGAATTGCGCATTAAAAGTTTAATATTAAGTTAAATGGATATCATTTCGCGTAATATTATTAAATAAATTTTGCGCTAAATGCTAGTATTACCGAAATTCTTTTCTTTTTTATTTTATTTCGCGAATATAAAAATAAATCTAATATAACGAGATAAAAAATATATTTCGATTGGCTGATAAAAAAATATACGAGTGCAGCTTTTCTACCAAGAGAATAGCTTTACACAGATAACAGTATTCCGGAAGTTTTCCACATACACATACACTGTGTGTGTGAGAGAGAGAAAAAATTAAATAAACTGTTTTATGGGAGCACATGAAAACGCACACGAAGAGTAGTGGCTGCACACTCGAGCCAAATTGCATTAAGCATCATAACGCTGGCGCATTAAACATCCTCATTTGAGAGACCACACCGAAATATGATAATCAAGAAATGAAAGAGAGAAAAACCATAGCATAACATTTTTTGAGAAGAAAAATATTATTACATAATAGTTGTGCACAGCATTGTTGCCGCTTATATCTTATATGTGTGTGTATGTTTGAAACAGAGTGAAAACATTTTTTCTGTTGTCATATAAAATGGGCGAAGTTTTTCGGTTTGAATCGCAAAAGTTTTTTCTTTCTCTTTCTCTCATCACAGATTTTCTAACTTATTGTGGGTCATGTCATCTGATCGCCTTCGCATTAGGTGAGAAAATGAGTGATGTTCGACGTCCCGCCCGTTTTAACAATAATACTCATTTCGGGCACATTTTTTCATTTGCGTTCCACTCATTGAATATTTTTTTCATTATTGGCGATACCCGTCTTTCGTTTCATTTCTCCCGCTGCACCGCTGGATATTGCCACTCTCATTGCTGTATTATTGCGCTTTTAGTTTTTAAATATAATTACTATTGGATTTAAAAGTTAAAAGAAAGAGTTGACTTTAGGATTGTTAGATAGGGTGGGGGAAGATTTGTTTGTGGTTGTTTGTTGGGATGTTTTTGGTTGTAAATATTTTCAAGCTCATTTTTTAACTAATTACGTTTAAGTAGCTGTTAGTTTAAGCGGGAATTAACGTACAAAATTAATTAATTAAATTTAATGGGAAAATCAAATAAGGAAACTAGATTTTAATTTATTCACCAAATTATTGGCTAATTAATATAGGTATTAGCGAAATAAAATTCTCAGTTTAATGCTTACAGTACTATATGAAACTGATTGTTAATGACACTTATATTATTGTTTTCATTGTTCTCATTCGCCTACATTATTATTTAATTATAAGCATTGAATCTCACTCTATATTATGTATTACTCCTTCATTCTATATTTCTAAAAGTATTTTTTTTTGCACACTTCGTATTAACTTACTCTAAGAGAAAAAATGAACAGATGACAGAAGGTTTTCCTTAGGTTTCGACCGTAAACTTAGTTTCCTAAATGAGCTGAAAAAATAAACTCTGTGTGAAAAGTTATCGGCGCTAAAGATGACCTTTGCATGAGAAGGACATCGACATTGAAGTCAATGTTTGCGTTCCATGTTTTCAAGTGATGCACAATTAGCAACTCTTTCTTCCATCTGCGGTTGTTTTCATTTTGTACCACTTATTTCTACTATGTTTTCGGTTCAATTATTCACATGTTTAAGCTATAAGCTTATGTTTAAGTTGTAATACAGAATAAATCGATTTACAAAAATGCTTTTAAGAATCGAATTTAACAGTTTGCTAGTTATTATTACCATAAATGTATGTCATGTATGTCTTAAAACAATCTATTATTTCTTAATTAGAAAAAACATTGGATTAAGTTTATTTTGATTTTTGATGAATGTAAGAAAACTTTTCAATGAATTTTTTTGCAAAATTTCTTTTCTTAGCTTTTTCTAACGTTTATTACTGAAATACTGCATTATTTAACAGAATCAAAATAAAAAAGCTTTCCGTTATTTAAGTCGTTATTATTCTAGTTATAAACGTTGCGTCTATCATCGGATTAATTATTAATTGTCCGTATAAACACCCAAATCTTAAATTTGAAGGACGAATAACAAAGTATGCAATTAAGAGGTATTATTAAAATTAAATATTTTCTACACATGTTACCTTAACATTACTGGAAAATTAGCATATAATGGTTTTCAATAACAATAAAAAATGATAGCGCTATTTGTATAGATGGATAATTTTTTTGTAAATCTGATTCTTGAATTACTGAACAACGCATTTAAATCAATAATAATAAAAAAATCTAGATTAAAATTTATGATTTATTTAACAATTTAATATTCTAATCTTTATTAATGTTTTTTTCACGCATTTCAAAAATATTTTTTGGTGCATATATGTGATAAAATAAAAAATAACAAAAATATTTCAAACTACGAGAGAGAGAGAGAGAGAGAGAGAGAGAGAGAGAGAGAGAACGAGAACGTCAGTACTTATTACTTAAAATACCAGTTATAGGCCTAGTCATACATAGTCATGAATCTAATTAATATTTAACGCTTTTAATGGATAATTGCTCAATAAATTCAGTACTTTATTATGGTTTGCGTAGAAGTTTCGGCGAACACACACAACTACTTCTTATAACATTCGAGTGTTAAAGCTTTAAGCATTTTAAAAAAGTACCATTCATATAACATCGTACATGCATACGCCTTTCCTAATGTGATGAATGTTGTTATTATCTTCTTTACTATTATTATGATTTGCGAAATAACAGCTAATATATGGAGATTAGCCGTTCAGACCGTATTTCAACATAATTTGTTATTAAATAGTATCGCAATTAAAATCCACTTTATATTATTATTGTTATTACCGTTTGTGTTTCATCGTACGGCTAAAATAAAATGATTCGACGATTTATTTCAGGGCAAAGTATACAAAAATATGCTATACATCATTGTATTACGCAAATTTTAGTTCATATAGTATTTTTCGACGCAACTTTGGCAATACTGAAGAGCGGCGAAAAAAAAGTAGTTTGTTGGATACGAATAGCGCAGTGAGCGCTTTGTGTGTATAAAAAGTATATAGTTTATCATTACTTAGCATATAATAATAGTAAAATTCAATGAATTGTCAAACTTATAGCCAAATTGATATTAGAGAGTACCTATTTCTCAGGGTGTGACCGAAACTTCACTCATTTTCTCACCTCTAATGCCAAATGGGTGACAGCAGTGCGAGAGTTGAGAGAGAGAGAGAGAGAGAGTCTGTAATGTTTTTGCGGGCCAAACAAGACTTAAATATTGAAAAGAAGTAATCAATTTGTGAGCTGAACTTGTATATCAAAAAACGGGTGGTCTTATAGCCGAACCATTCGCTGAATTTTCTTTTGAGCTTTTTCTTTGCCATCAACGATGATTTGTAATACACACCGATATTTTTTGACATGATTTTGTGTCTTAAATAGACATTAGCTTGACGTAATGTGTAATTGTTGGCGTTAAATAAATTTAATTTAGTGTTCTTATATAAGACCACACATAATGTTTGCCGTGAGACGTGAAGAATATGCAATGCGTTTCAGTTTAATGCAGTATAAGTTATTGATTGAAATAGGGTTTACTGCAGTGGTTTTCGAACTTTTCCTTTGCTCGACCCAAAATTTCGAAAAATATTTCTTCTGCTACCTATAATTTCAAATCTTTATATTTTAAATTTAATGAGAATGACATGCTTGCATTTTAGCACATAATTAATCAATATTTTGAACAGCATTCGGCATCGCTAATCGCGAATCATTTCAACATTTAATTTTGATCTATAATTCGATTATAAATAAGTACGAGTAGATTAAATGTCATGATAGGTTTGTTTTTCAATGGTCAACTTTATGCTAATTTCAAAAAAGCTACGAACCCAAATTTTTATATCTACGACCCTGTTTTTGGTCGCGACCCATTGTTTGCTACTAGTACACTGTATGGTTGGCCAACTTTTTTTTGACAAATTCGAAGTCTCCACATTTTTTAATTTGGATAACAATGAGGATGAACCATATTTCTATAAAAGACTGCAAATTAATTTTTGGTTTTATATGCACAACTCCGCAAAACTTAATTATTTCCCTAAAGATAGACTATATCACCGAAAAATTAGACTTAATCATTAAAATATAATAAAATAATTAGCGATTTCTAAAACAAAAATATTTAACTGATGAACAGCCAAAATTCAGTTTTAAAAAAACAAAAAAGAATGTTCAAGCTATTATTATTTTTGTTGCAACTTAGTTACAATATCTAAGAAGTTATTTATATATCCGTTCGCTATAAATATAAGTATAGTGTTCATTTTTCGATAATGTTTTTTTAACTGCGCAAACATTTTTATTTGCATTGTTCATTGTTCAACCGAAAATGATTTAATACAATACAATGTACATTATTTTTTATGGCATTCGCTAAACTCAACTGATTTTACAGCCATTTATAAATCAAAAGTTTTTTTCTAACACATGCCCGTGCACTCCAAAGTCAACGCACACGACACTAAAGGGTTGTGAGTTTTTAGTAAATAGGGTACGGACTTTAACTAATGTAAAAAGCATCGCTTAACAGACTACACAACTAATTCATTTCGCAAATGTGTATTACAAAAATATTTTCCATAAAAATGAACTAATAATTATGAGCATTTTAATCCTTTAAGTCCGTGTCCTGTTTACTAAGAATTCACAACCCATTAGTGCCATTTGCGTTGACTTTAGAGTGCACGGTACACAACATTACAATATGTTGTGATCTTTATTTGAATAATAATAACAATTATTAATAAAATTTACATTAACCAAGTTATAGATCAAATTTTTATTTCTAATTTGGAGTAATAAAAAAAAGTTTAAAGAACAACTTATTTGCTTTTATATTGTCTCACACTTCCGTTAAGTTAATTATAATTTTTTAAAGTCAAACGTCAAATATTCAATGTAATAGTACTGCATAAAAATTGCATACAAATAAAAGTACAAAACTTTCTTTTTCTATTAAGTGGAAGTAATTTATTTTCTGGTTCAGATAGAAAAACCGATGAGAACGTGTCAACAATTGTAATAATAGCAACCCATATGTTGACGATAACGCAATTACAAGGTGACCAACAATACCACTAATGATGATCGATTAGCGACCAATTTCTTTTCTTATTCAATTAAAACGCTTGTAAAGCAAGTTTAGTCCGCTTTTCAGGTGAACTACTCGTTATTTTTCCATTATTTAAAAAATTGCCTTAAATTGAGTTATCATCCAGTTTTTTTTATCAGTGACAGTCAAAACAAGAGCGTATAGTGTGTGAACAAAAATTGTCATGCATTGAATGTGTGAAATGTTTTTTTGTTAGAATAACGAAACAATATTGAACCGCTGTTTATGCAGTTTAAAAGTTTGAAATGCTATTAATCTAAAGAGAGTTATTATAATCAATATTTAATTAAAAATTTTTCTTCTGCGCTATTGTATAGCGATTGAATATTCATTTAAGACCTATTTGAAAACATTTGCAAAGGTTTTATTCAGTTTTATCTTTGTTTAAATTGAAGTTTTGGTTTATTCACGAACTCATACCAATTTTGGGAACAATTTGTTTTTTCCTGTAATTTATTAAATGAACGTTTCCAATTCAAAAAATTCAAATACTTAGTTATTAATAGCAAACTTAATAAATTTTTTAGTGTCTTTTTGCTATTAAATTGAAAAATAAAGTTTGGCTGAATTGAAAATTGTTTATACATACATAGAATATGCGTGCGTTGAAATCATTTTCTCTGTATTCATTTTATTTGAAAACAAAAAACTTTCCCTTTAAACTAAAACCAGTACTGTAACAGTATAGCTTTATCTTAACAAAATTTCGAATAAACTTTACTATACAACTTTATACAGTATAACGTTAGTTGTATATATACTGGTTTAAGCAGAGTGCTGTCTAAGTTAATACAGTATTGTTGCAGAAAGAGTTACCGCAGATTAAGTGAGTTTGAAAAACTTTTATTAGCACTTATAAACTCTCAATGTGTTTAGTTTGCTTTTAAAGTTAGTGTAATAAAATATTATGGTAATTCTATATCTCATTTAGTGATTCTTCAGATATGGAACAGTAGTTTTGTCTCTCACTTACGCGTAAGTCAACATGCATTGAACTAATAAGTCAAAATGTGTGGTATGCGTCTGTTAATTAGTCGACGTTACATTTCGTTTATGAATCTGACACGTATATCAATCATTAAAGGCAAAACCAATTAGTTTAACAACTTTAGCTAAATCGCGCAAACTATTACATCTAATATTGCATTACGAATAGATTTTCAACTAAACTTTTCATGCCGAAGAATGTCGGATATATGGCATTTAAGTTTAACGCAATTCGCAACTCCCTCTCCCTCTCTCTCAAACACACACTCACTCACTCTCATCTTAAAATCTGGAGTAAAACTTAATTCAGTGTTTTAGGAGTTGATTTAATAAAATGTTACAATAGTATGGCAATTAAAACACCAATACGTAACACGAGAATTAAAGCAATAAAAATTGTAGGGTAGTAAAAAAGGCAATTGATATGAGCTTTTTTCTATGTCATATTTTCTGGCATTCATTAAATCAAATTTTAATACCGTTTGAATTCGTGCGCGATTTTAATATAACATATTCAAATAAATATAAATGGTGTGGCGTTTTTTAAAAATATTATAACATATATAAATGAAATTTTAAAATAACCAATAAAAATACACCACAACTTAATCTTCAAACATTTTTGTATCAGAAATAATCAGTTCACATTTTTTTGTAAACAAAGTTTCAAATATTAAAATACAGTATATCGGTTTTGAAATGACAAGAATAAAAAAAAATCTCAGATAAAATCGGAATTTACTAATTAAAGAACAAAGAACAGATTAATCGCTAATATAGAAAACAATGCAGATAAAACATAAGAAAATATAAGGTAAGCCTGAATTTTGCGAAACTCAACGATCGTATAAATGGAGGCAAACGCGAACCATATCAACGACATAATGATGGCGCAAATAAACGATCTTCGCATATAGACTTTCAGGTTATACCACGCCGAGTATACGATATACATTAATATGATTAGCGATACGATGTGTGCCATACGAATGTCTACCATAAGTGCGGTCATGGGATGATCGCTGAGAATCCATACCGAGTGAAGAAACGAGATTATCGCGCAAATGATTACGCTTATAACCATCACCGATATTCTTAACGCCGTATTGCTTGGCATTGTGTGTGACAAATCGCGATATGGAAATATTGCACAATTTTTCCTATATTTTGTTTAACTATAAGAGTTAATTATGAATTGCGATACTGGTTTATGAGCGCAGAAAAAGTGAAATGAAATTTTTAAAAAGTATTTGAGTCTATCGTAATCTGATCGGGTATGGAATTTTAACAAATTAAAATATTATTTATTCATTATGTTACGATAGATTTGTATTTATTTTTCAACTATTTGGTATCTTTAATCAGAAAAAATGAAAACAGGTTAAAGTTTGATTCATAAAAAAAATTCTAACACACTGTAAACTGCACATATATAGATGTTCGTATAGAGTTAATAAATTTGAAACAAGTTGAAAAATATTATATTAAATTGTGTGTTTATTATAGATCGCACTCATATAAAAAAGTAAAGCTGTTTATCGTGTCGGTTTAGTTTTTTCAAGAAGTTGATTCGGTTCGGGTTGAATAGTCGTTTTAAATAAAACCCGATTTAAATCGATAACCTGATAAACAGTTTTAAATGTACTTAATAATATTCAAAATAGTCTATATTAAAACAATATTAGACATTAAATTTAAAACTTTAAATGTAATAATTAAATAGGAATAGCAAATTCAAATTTATGGTATATTACCATTTTAATATTAGTTTTCCAATTATTGATTATATTTCTGGTATTTTAGTTTCCATGCATTAATTATTTTTTATATCAATTTGTTCTGGTTTTAGGGTTTTCTATCGGTTCAGTCATACACAATTAGTTTATGTTAAGTTTAAATCCTTAAATTGTCAGTTTGTCTAGGGTTCCAAAAGTTGTAACAGTTTAAAGATTTAATAAAAATCTAAACTTTGCATAAAGCTTATAAAACTCTAGTTCAATTTATAAAGTTACAAAAAACTATTTGTCATTTTGTTATTTATACATTGTCTTAAAAATTTAGGTAATAGTTTAGTAAATAGAGCTCATTGTGCATTTATTATATCAAGGTTTATATTTAATGACATTCTAATTAAACTTCAGTATAGTATTATTAAAGTCTGATCTGTTACAGAACAAGTATTTATTTATTTTAAAATTATTTCTCTTAATAACTGCGAAAATATGCAGAAACTCAATCACGGCAGACAATACGAATCCATAAGCTTCATTTTTTTAACATGTAAATCTTAGAGTGTAGAGATTCTAATTTAATACATTAGGAAAATTTAAACATAAATAGTTAACTTTTAATTAGGAAACAACGCATCTGTGTTTATTTTTTAGCTATTAGGAAGTAATGCTAGATTATTAATTCTACAATATCTGCGCGTTTGTTTTGGTTCACACGTTTCTAAATATAATAAATAAAAAACTGCCGCTTAAAGTTTAATTAACTTTTAATTATATATTAGTTTTAATTTATTTATTATTATTATATAATTATTAACTAAGATTGACTAATAAAGTTTATTTCTTTATTTTATAAATTATATATTTTCAAAAATTAATTAATAAAAAATAATAATATTAGTTTAATTAAATTTTATGAATAAAATTAATAGTTACTTAATTAAAAAATTTTCATATTACCTTTGTAGTGGCCATTGCAACACTAGATTCACTTAAATCACTAAATTAAAGTTATTAATTTGTATTTATGCAATAACTACCCCTTATTTTTCCGACTATAAAGCGCGTCTTAAATTTAATTTCGCCTAAACAAATATAAAAATTTAATCAAAACTTAAGTTTCGAAACTAAAAAATCTAATAAAAAAAGAATTAACAATTAATTTTCACAAGTTTCTATGTTAATATCAATCGAATCTACAGCATTGAATTTTGATTTAACAATACTCTTAGGATCTAAAAGCTTGCTTTTTAACTCACTTTGAAAATGAGTTTAACTATTGGATTTGACATGTCTGTTACTCTGTGTGTGTCTGTAGACTTTTTTAAATTTTTTTTGATTTTATTCGATTTTTTAATACTTTGTGTTAATTAAGGGTTTTTTAATTTTTTTTGACTTTTTTAGCCAACTTTCTTCTAAAAATGTAGAACTTATGCTTTTGCCACTGTCCATCCATTTGTCCGTCTGTGTGTCCGCAGTCAAAATGATTTTAACTCTTCTTTATATTTATAAAGGGTTTTGAGAAGGAGATAGGAGAATGGGATAAGGTAATCGGGTAGGATTAGGGAATTAGACTCAGCTTCGAAAAAGTGAGCTCTCTATGAATGTGTTGCTCTTATTTTTATTTTTTTGACTTTTATTTTTTTGAATTTTTATTTTCCTATGTATCAATGATTATAAAACACGCTGTACATTGTTGTGAAGATTTTTTTGACTTTTTTTTGAATTTTGTTTTGTATTTTTTTGGAATTTTTTTGGTTTTTTCAAATTTTTTTATTAATTTTTAATTTCTCATTATTTTTTCAAAAATGTTAAGCAAAGTAAAGCGTAAGTTAAGCAAAAATAAGTTCTTTTGGCGTAAAGTAAATGCAATTAATTTCTAATTGACTAAACTAATGTACAATTATATAATAATATTTGAATCAAAGTGAGCGATTTATAATGTTCGTTCTAGTTTTGGTATTAATACTTAGTAAAACTGTCTTTAGTTTTTGTAAATTGCTTATGAATATCAGACTTTCTAATGCGCTTTATGCATGCAAAAATTCATCTATATTTCATCATATTTGCCTGAGTCTTATACATTGATGGGTTTAATAGTCGGGAAAATATGGATTTTAATATTTAGTTGATTAAAATTAATTAATATTTAATTTAATTAAAACAAATTTCTCATTATTTTAGTGGCCATCATAACATTGGATTAACCTAATTCATTATTTTAAAAAACTAATTTGTTATTAAACAACAAACACATAAACAAACAACTTTAAGCGGCGAAAATTCCAAACTCTAATGCTAACGTAAGGTTTTCACTGTTTATGGCCGCAAATATGACCGGTCGCTTATAAGGCATAAGGCATTTTACTATTTTAAAAAATTGGTGAACAATTTAATCCTAAAAAAGAAAGTGATGTTCGTTCTTGCTATAAAAAAATTCGTATTTCATTATGCTTAAGTATTCATACAATTAAGTTTAATTTTCGCGATTTCTTTGAACTGCAGATCAACCAAATATTTCCGTTGAATTACCGTGAATTAACCAAAACAAAAGTTCCCTAAACTCGCATTGCAACGAATTTATTGTCCGTAAATAAAGTCTATTATTTTAGCAGCGGAACTGTTCGTTATACTTTGCGCTCAATTAGGTAAAAAATCCACAAACTTGTACTTTGTTTTGACTTTTTACAATACCTACCGTGTTTTACGCTTTCTATCTGTGGTGCTAAAAAAATATTTTTCACGTGTAATTTTTTAATATTTATTTTTTGCGTTTAACCGAAAAATTTTGCAAACGATTGCGGTTCAAGGTTTTGACTTTGAGCAGTGTTACAAATTTTTCAAGTAAGTGTTAAGGTTTTTTTCTGGTTACAGACCAGCTGTCACTATTGGTATGGTCTGTATCGGCAATTGTAGTTATTATATACTATCAACCGCGCATTCAATTTGAATTTTACGCATACAAATGCGGCGAAACAAATGGATTTGAAGCAGAAACTGATAAAAATCAGTGGCGATAAGTTTGAAATTTTTAAAACGCGATTCCGTCAACTCTTAACACGGTTTCTTTCATTTTAGTTTTGAGGATTTAAATATTTTTTAAAAAATTTTGCAATCAAATTTTATTTCTCTTTGCGCGTATTTAATAAATACAGTAAAGTATTTATTTTAGAAGAAATTATAATTAATTTAGTAAATGGGAAGTGTATGTAATTTACCACTTAATTCTTTGAATTTTAATGAGAAATTTGCAATTAATAACAGTTTTTAATGCATGCTTCTAACAATTTAATATAATAATAATAATAATTAGCGTTATAAACAAAAATAATTGAGAGGTATTAAAACAAAAATAAGTTCTAAAAATAATAAATCTAAGTATAACGTTATACAAATACAGTATAGCAAACGCAAAATAGCGATTGTAACGAAGAAATTATTAAAAATAAGTTTTAAATATAGCCTTATTCGTATTAGTTAACTTTAAAATATATATTTAAGTTTACTTTGACAGTAAAGTATGGAATTAGTCGATATTTCCGATTCTTAGTAAACTTGATAACAGTAATAAAACTTAATAGTGAGCAATCATTTGAGGATAATTTTATTTCAAAGATAAATTCTAAATAGTCAACTTATCAATCTAAAAATATAATTTTCTGAACTCAAAAATTCGAAAATAACACGATTTCGTTGACTGCTGTAGTTGTAAGGAGATTTAGCATTTTCGATTCGTTTGCTACATCTAGCGTTGTGTAAATATATTAAGTTAGAAAATGTATTCGTTTAATGAAATAAAAGATGTCACTTTGATCATAAAAATTGTTTTACTATGTTTGTTACGATTAAAAATTATTCAAAAATATACTTTACAAGTTTTTGTGTGAGCGTATCATAATAAAATTAATCATTTAAATCAAAAATAATCATTTAAAATTTTCTTTCTGCTCTACCATTGCTTCCTTTTAACAATATAAGTATGAGGCTTGCGGGCGTACACTATTTCTAAGAAATTGTCTAAAAGGAGGCCAAATGTTTCGACCAAATATCCAAAATGTGCATAGAAAAAAGTTTAAATTGAAGGGGTTTTAATTACAGGGGTTTTTTGTTGAAAGCAGAATTTTGCAAAATGAAAAACGATACATAACCAGTTTTGGGTTGCCTTCCAAAATAAAAAGTGAACTATAAATATTGAAAATAGCACTGCTAAAGAGAAAGACTAACTTTGAGAAAACTCTGTAAAGGTAAAGAGTATTACGCTAACGACTAAAACCCATTTCAGTGTGCAATAAATTGTGTAAACCCTTTAGTGAACGCTAGTGCTATTTTAAAAACTAAATTCGCTTTACTTTCGATAAAAACCCCGTATATGTAAATAGGAATTTTAGATAGAGAATGAGTATTTTTATTTTTCTAAAAAAACAAAATCAGCAAATCTGAAAACTCGTTTAATTACAATAATTATAAGTTACAATAGTTATAGAAGTTTATAAACGATAGTTTTACTTAATAATTATATTATTTTGATTCGAAAATTATATTATATAATTTAATCATTTATAGCATATACTTATCGTGCATGAACTCTATTAATTTATTGTTTGACTAATAAAACATTACTTTATTATACTATAAAAATGTTTTAGGGTACAATGTTTGCCTAAAACATTGATTCAATTTTGTTCAAATAATTTAATTATATTTTGTCAGAAAATTTCTGATAAGATTCCACTTTATTAGTAATTTGTTTGCAAAGAGCTATCTAAATAATTATTTTATTACTATTAAAGTTAAAAAAGATCGAATATAAGTTAGTTATATCGAACATACTTTCAATTATCAATTATAGGAAGTTTTTTAAGTGTTATATTAAAAAATATTATTATAATCCTAAGTTTTTTCATGCTTGTTATCAATTCCGAGTATAGGAAAATTAAGCTAACGAATTAATTTATTACATTCGAAAATTTTCGATTCAGTGAGCAAACTCATCGGATTTAAATGACAATTTTTTACTTTTACACAATATAACAATTTAGATTTTTGTCTTTAAACTTTAAAATAAGTATAAACCAAACCTTGGATAATTATTATTTGAAATTATTAATAGTTTTTTTGAGCAATCATACTCATTTTTGCAATCTGTTTATGCCTTCATAACAATTATTTTGGCAATTCTTACCTGTATATTCAATTATTGCTTCATTACTATAATTAGTAGGATGACTATAGCAATTTTAAAATACATGTATTATTATAAGCTCTAAGCTTTGCATAGGCAAAAAGGCAATCTATTACACGCTTTGTTTTTTTACACTTTTTGTAGTCAATAAATGATCATTGTCTGCTTTTATAAACTATATATTAGAATTTAGAAACTAATGTTTAACATCTCTATTACAACATTGATAACACATTTTATTAGAAAAATTTTATAGAATTTAATACCGATTAAACTTTATTCCTAATTTTGCAGAAAATCTAAAATATAAGAAACAATTTTTTTCGGATCGCATAAATGAATATGATTTTCCCATTCGCTTTCGATTTCGATATATTTAAAATAATTTCTCTTACTTTCATAACACTTTAAATATTTTTGCGTCTCACGGAAAACTAACTCATCGGGAATAGCATTGCTATCTTTATAAGAATTAACAATCAATAAATCACATTTCAATTTATCTAACCAATAGAATATCGCTTCCGCACTCATGTGTAGAAAAACAATTGCATCTAATCTGTTATCTCTCGTCAAACAGTAACCATTTCTATCGGATGATAACTTCGATCCCCTTATAAGAAGACATTGAGCGGATTCAAGCGAGATATTACCGCGTTCTTTCATCAACTTTTCTAGCATTGATTGATGATCATAGATAGGCTCTACGTTTTTATCGCTTTGATGATCCAGTGATAGAAACAATTCGAGCGCAGTTCGATTTGTTTTTGACCAATAGTCAGCAGTCAAATATAATGGTTTAATTATGTCGATGGCGATTATTTTTTCTATCAATTCGGGATACAAGCAAGAAAAATAGGCGGCAAGCGTTGCGCCCATCGCGTGCGCTAATAATGTAATTTTTGTCAATTTAAAACTGTCCACAACTGCTTTGAGTGCGATGTAAAACACAATCTCGTTGTAGAGACAGCCACGCGGTAAATGCGACGAAAATCCATGACCGGGTAAGTCGATGGCTATCACGTAAACGGAATCGGGTAACAATGGAATTAATTTATTGAATGAGCCAGCATTTTCTTGCCATCCATGTATCGCTATAATAACTTTATCGCACTTAGAATCGCCCCATGCTTTAGCTGCTATCTCACCATAAGGTATGGTTATGCATATCTCCTCGAAGTTCTTCGGCATAATAATAATACAGATTTGTTTGTTAACTTTTTAAAACTATTTATTTATCATAGACGCAATGAATTTTAAGCAATTTTTTTAACTTTTTTGAAATAATTGTTCGTTATAAGGAAGTTTTGTGGTTATGATTATTACATAAGATAAGATGTTTTGGAAAATTTGATGTTTATTTTCAAGAGGAAAACATTTTGAATATTCAAATCCAACCAGTATTTATGATTGCCATATGTTAATTTTTGAATAAAGTGTGCATAATGAAGTACTGGATAATGTCTTAAAAAATTTAAAATTTTTGAATAACAACTCTATTTTTGTGCGACTAAAACCTAAATATTACAATTTTAACCATATTTGACCCAATTTCGACCATTTTAAATCTATATTTGACCATTGTTGACCCGCAATTTCAAAATGAGTACCTATTTATAAGTAAAGCTGATGTTTAATAATGATAACTTAGAGATCGGAAAGTGGGGACATGTCCCCAAAATTGAAAAAATGTAAAAATTGTCCCCATTATACTCTCTTTTGAAGTTTAACATGAATAAC
>JAQIXJ010001612.1:0-19639 GCA_034700185.1 Phthiracarus laevigatus | reverse complement strand
ATGGAATGGCAGTAAAAATTTTGAGGGCGGTAATGGAACGGTAGTGGAATGGGAAAATTAAATATTTTCAATCACTACTGTACAGCGTGTAACTCACTGTTCACTTTTATTATTTTCAATATGTGCCTAAATATTTCATTTATTTAATTGGTTATCAATTTGATTTCAATATATTAATTCAGCAATTAATTCCAATTTCGTATATATTTGGGTAAGTAAAACAACAACATTTAATGGGTGTAAAAACGTTAATAACAAAACGGAAACGTTTGGTGCCATCAAAATGACAACATTTTTATGCCGAAAATTGGAAATCGTTTCCGTATTCATTAGTTAACTTAAAATTGATTGCGCATCGAAAATGGTATAACAAATGGTATCTATAATTCTTATTTCTTAAAGTATGGATTGCTGTCATAATGAAGGTTTAACGGAAAGTATAACGCTTTCCATTAAACAAATTAAACCATTTTAACTAAATTTTGTTAAAATCTGTGCCAATGAAGTTAGAATCTTAATGCAGTTCTTTTAAAAATAATTAATTGGTGTGCACTGAAAGCATTGTCAGAAAATAAGTAGACAATAATATTTTCGATGTGTTCCCCAATTTTCATAAACGCCGTTAATATACTATGCTATCAATTATGACAGTTTGAATTTATTTTTTGGTCTATAATGTAAAAGTTGCAAAAAAATTAACGCAAATATTTATATTTAAAGTTAAATTGTTTTGCGAAAATGTTTTAATAAAATCTGTTTTGATTATTACAATTTTAATGATTATTCGTATTGACGTATATAATAAGTCTTATACTGTAGCTTTAAATAGCGAATCAAGTGTTCCGTACTTTTTTTCGCATCTGTGATACAACACCCGTTTTCATCTTTACCTCCACTCATCACAATTTTTGTGATCGCACGCAAAATATGCAAATGTTTTTACGTAAATACGGCTATAAATTTTTATATATCTGCGCGCATCAATGCATACGTAAAACTCTTGATGTCTTGAGACGTGCATACGTATTCGTAAACGTAACACTTTTGTCAGTTTCTATCGAAACACTAATAATAGCGTTTTGTTTATATTAAACGTTTTAATTGCTTCTTCAGTCTTGATTTATAACTCCATATAACTATTAAAACCACTTTAAATCCAAAACCAAATTATAGGTAATTTTTAATATTTGTTTGTTGTTTGCGTTTAATTATTGATAATCTATTAATAGTCGCAACTATTATTCTTTTGGTAGGTTTTCTTATTTTTAGATGCTTTCAAAATATATCATTTTTAATATAAATCATGATTGATATATAATTGATCCAAATTAATATCTTTAATTATTCGAATTATTGGTGGTTATGTATTATATGAGCATTATTGTTGTTAAAAAACGTTGTAAATGGTAAAAGTTCTTAAATTTGTTGGTTAGTAACAACGCATACGCTATTCTCAAATCAAAGACGTCATAACTTAATTAAACATTAAGTAAATTAAATTAAATATTTATATTTTACAACAATACATAACACACCAATTATTAATGACAGATCAGTATAATGAGTAGTGTGTTAAGTCTGATATAACTTTTTCATACCAAATTAAACGAATTGTTTCAACTTTTGCGTAATGGATGAATGATAGTGACATCTAATTAACAGTAAACAAAGTTGTTTTAAAAAGAAGTTTAATTTTTAAAAACTTTTCATCAATACTGTATTGTTAATTTGAAGTTTTAAGTTAATTACAGACTACCAAAAGGTGATGGATTTGTCGGCAGACATGTTCCTATGGTTGGGTTGTGTTGGGTTCGGGCCTTAAACAAAAATAATCGAGTTTTGAGATGAATGTGAAGAAAATTTTTGTTCTGCAAATTTATTAGATTAACGAAGTTTGTAATTCTAATACATTGAAAAATCTAACTAATGCTTTATTAACATTAAAAAGCAGTTTTTAGCAATTAATTATGAGACAAAAACGAAACTTAATAACGAAACCAAGTTTTATTTTACGTGACATCTTGTGTCGAGTATGTATTTATTTTTTTCTGACTTTGCAGAAGCAGATATATGGATTTGAGTCTGTCTGTCCGTGCAAATTCTTATTATAATTAAGGTATTTTGATCTTTACCTTAATAAAAGGATTTTACCAATTGTTAATTAAAGGATTTAACACGATTTCTTAAGTTAATAAATGGATTTTCAGGTGAAAATGGGCTATAAAATAAATGGCCACAAAAAGGGTCAAAAATCGGGTAAAATAGGCAAACAGGTCAAAATGGGAAAATGAGTCAAAAATGGTAAAATGAGGCCAAAATTGGGAACGGGAGCTCACCTTTTTATATCAAAACAGTCTTAATTTATTTCAAAATGAGCTCAAAATAAGCCAAAAATCTGAACTGGATATTCCGTTTTAATAGTAATATTATGGGCAAATATGGCTAAAATAGGGTAAAATTAAACAATTCTTTGCGGAATATTCCGAAATTAGATGTTAAAACGTTAACTTTAATAAAAATTATATAAAATAATGGAAGCGAGCAAATGAAGAGAGCAAGCGACCATAAAATTACTGAAACTAACTTTATGTTATGACCTCATGGACAATAAATAAATATAATGTACGTGTGCCTCACCTATCGGGTAGAAATCAGGTTTAAAATTTAACGATTTGATAGTCTAATTAAAACATCATAATTAATAATCCAAGAAAATCGCCGGTGATTTGTTTTTCAATAAATTTATATATTCATAAATATACCATCTTATGTAACACAAAAGAAGTTTTAACAAATTTCGTATCAAATTAAAGCAACCGTCGAATCTCATATATTTTTAATATTCTGTTGGAATCAATCCAGCAATTAATGACTTACAGATTGACAATACATTCTTCTCGTTTTTGGCTTGTTATACAACCAATTCAATTGATTTGTCCATAGTTACAAACTGAGATAACTATACTGAAAATGTGTTTCGAAATAATAAGAATGAGTGAGTTGTTGCATAACGATAACCATAATTCTGGAGCCTATTATTGCCAATAGTGTTACTTTATTCGGTTTAATGTAATATTTATTATAGTCATAGCTGTTGGCGGAAATATCACTTAAATATTGACCCAAGTTTTACCTGAATTTCACGCATATTGTCCCGACTTTTGACTATTTTGACGCCTAAAAAAACTTTTTTACAGCCAAATAGCGGCAGATGCCACTAATTTAAACAATTTTTAACCATATAATTGTACTTTTGCCCTAAATTTTTGCGTTGGTTAAGCTTGAAAATTCTTTATCGTTTAATAGCGGCAAATTCCATAATAATTTCAACCTAGTTTTTGGTCAATTTCGCATAATTTTGCACCTTTTTTATAATTTGCACAATTTGAGCATAAAAATTGCTTTTTAACAGTAAATAAGGGCAAATAAAACTGAAATCTAAACCTTATTTATGATAATTTACGCCGAATTTTGATTATTTGTACATTTTTTTGCCGATAACCAAAATTTTTGCATTTGTTCGGAAATATGTCCACTTTAACCAGATTTTTAACAATTTTCAACCGAACTTTGACAGTTTTGAACATTTTTTACCCTTTTAAAGCCAGTTTTGACTAATAATAGTTATTTTGTCCTAAAAATCCCTTTATTAAAATCAGAAATCGGTTAAAATTCTTATATAAATTATATAAAGAACAAAATCTTTTAATTATTATAAAACGGGATGAATACTATTAGAATCCACGGACGGACAGACATTACCCAAATGAATATATCTGAAAGTTGCAGTTAAATAAATAAATTACAAAGTATATACGGCAGTTTTTAAAAGACACGCCCGATATTGACAACAAATGGATCTTATTGTGATTCCGCTGAATAATATGTAGATTACAACGGTGGAACGGCAGCAATGCAGGCCCCAAATTTTTATATTTTTTAAAACTAATATTTGGATGGCGAATAAAATGGCAACCTCCGTTTTGACCCCCACCCCTCATACCAGAAAACCCACCTATAATTTTTTCAAAAAATTTCAAAATCGAAAATCTTAATTTTAAATGAAAATACTAAATAAAAGTAATTAATTAATCGCTATCTGTTTCGTCATCGTGAGCGGGGTCCGGCAGTCGATTTGGCAGTATTGCGGGTGCGGTATTGCGCCACGATAGACGGCTACGATGTGATGGACAAATAACATTAATTTGCGGCCTTTTTTATACTGCCCGACGCACCGCTTTTCCCATATGAATCGCTCAGCATAGCCTATTATATCGACAGATTTGCACGATAGTATGTTTTTAAGTGAGACCATAGATTTTCCACATGATTAGTGGTCACCACCCGCGCTCCCACGTATTCTCTTTTGTGGATTACAACTTCATGAGCGTTAAAGCCAAAGTTATAGCCATCATTTCGGTAGTGGTCATCATCTATATTCGTGTATATCGCGGCGATATTAGAGTGAATTACCGAACCCGGTATTATCCATTGTTGGATAATAGGAAAGATAGTGGCTCTGTTGCAATTTTGTATGCATTGAATTATAAAATTTACCGCGGTTTTCGGTTTCGATAGCACCAAACATTAAAGTTGTGTCTGTGCTGCTGTTGTCAGTCCTTGATTATATTTGTTGGTCCATAGAAAGCTTTCATTTATTTGGACCACAACTCCCGGACCTATCGTCGCGTCAGTTAACCGATTAATTCGTTCGCACACCTCTATAAAACCCATACCAATCTGTAACTGTGTGTATTGATGTCCAAATGGGATACTGCCGTTTTACGTGTTAATTTCTCTGCAAAACAACCGTAAACGTAAAGAAGTGTCCCAATCAAGTATCGCTTTTAGAAAGAAAGTTTTGAGCAACGGTTTAATTTTTGGAAATCGCGTACGTTTATACTCCGACATTTAAAAATCCATTCTTTTTAATTAAAACAAGTTAAAAGTTAACCGGTTAAAATGTGTATTAAAAAATATACTTAATTTCATATGTGAATCACTCCGCACGCATTGAATTCACATTACAGACAGGACATTATTTCCACGTAAATGTATTTTGTTATTTTAATCGCAGTTATCTTTAATTTAAAACTTTATTTTCTAAAATAGTCGTAATAATTGTTTATTAATTTCTTAATTTACATTTTTTCTTTAAAATGTGATTAACCTATATGTATATATTTTGAAATATGAATGATATTTTTAGTGCTATTTTGGATAATTAATAATATTTTTATATAATTATAACACTATTATGGTATATATCTATTTTTTAGCTCACTTTGAATTAAGTTGAGATTATGGATTTGACAATATCTATCCGTGCGTTCACATCATTAAAGGGATTAAACTGATTATTTTATCACATTAGTATTCATTTACCTAAAAAAGTGAGATATCTATGTATGTGTCGTTTTTAGCTCACATTGTAAAAGTCAGATATTGGATTTGGGATTCGTGTGACTGCTATGCTGTTTATCTGTAGACTTTTTTGGTTTTCAAAAATGACTAAAAAATGGGCAAATATTGTCAAATATGACGCTAAATTGTGTCACAAATGGTTAATATAGGGGCAAATATGTGTCACGCATTTTAATTAAACTAAAACACGTTATGACACGCGTCTAATTGACTATAAGAACAGTTTTGATGTTAACTCATCTGAACAACAGAGAGTATATATCCTAAATATATCCTAGAAAATATATCCTAAACACTCACTGAAGTATTTTTGTTTTAAAATGTGAAAATTTTTAGCGAAACAATATTAATCTAAAGTTTTGATTGTTTAAAAATAAAAATACAAAAATCTTAAGCAACGATATACAATAATTAGTTTTTTTGGATTATATTAAATGCAAATATTTATAAATCTCTGAACTAATGCACACATCCATTCACTTAAAAAATATTTGAATCAAAGTGAGCGCTTTATAATGTTCGTTCTAGTTTTATTCTTTATTGGATAAATAAAAATTTTGGCTACAAATAGCATACAGATAGAAAGCTTAACAGTATTTTTACAAATAGAAAGGATAAGACTAATTAAGTAAATTTTAATTTATTTAAAATCATCATAATATAATCAACACGTATCGAGCAAATACGTCATAAGCTAGGTTTATATATAAGGCTTACAGTATTATTCCATAATTCTGCAATTTTATAACCTAATATATAACATAGTAAAATGTTTTATTTACTTTATAGAAATATTAGCTATTTGTCAATATATTATTAATGTTTCTTCTATATTCATTTTTAAAAGCCTTAGAAATAGTATCAAACTAATAAAATTCTAATTACATATATTTAATCTGTGTTAAAAGAAACACAAAAACAAAATTTCAATAAACACAAAAGTAGTTTTTATAGTATTGTATTCATTTGTCATTTTTATTATTTTGAAGTCAGTTCAATAAAGAAAAGTTAACAACACTTAAATGACTGACAAAACGCGTAACGATTATCTTATTTTTATAATCTACAACCAACTAATTAACGATAAAAAAGAATGATTTTTATTGCAATGGTTGCAAATTGCTAATAATGTCGTTTAGCGAATTAAGCCATAAAAATAAAATAGCTATGAATTGTAAAAAAGTTGGTGTTTCAGTAAGATTTATAAAATCTTAGCCCTTGAGTCAAATTTAATGGCTAATAAATTTTATCCGCCAAACTTTAATTGCCAAATAAATTTGTAAACATAGCATTTAAATAGTCAAAATTAAAAACAAAAATCAAAATTTAAATAACAAAACTGATGTATATATTATATAAATTTGATTATATAATTGGATTTTATTTTTATTCCGTTGATTAAGATTTATTACATAATTAAATTGAAATCAATTTTTTACATTATAGTTAACAAACTTTGATGAAATTTGCAAAAAAAAATAATAACACTATTATTGTTATAAAAAAGTTAAATAAAACTCTAGAATGAAGTAAAAAAATCTTATGTTATAAATTGCATCAAAATATCTCTAATTTGCATCTATTTATTTATTTATTATATTATAATAATATCGCTAATACTAATTTCAAGAGTTATTTTAAAATATCGAGTTGCTGTTTATCATTATTGCACTATTTTATTTTTAATATTTGATTTTTTCAAAAATTAAAGAATTATCAAAATTTTAATTATTAATTTTATAAATAACTTCTTAAAAAAGATTAGTTTATCAGTTCGTTAGTTCTTTTTTACGCGTGAATTAGTAAAAAGTATTATTTTTTTCGATTTTAAGAATAAAAAAGCTATTGTATATGAGGTATAAATATAAATTTTATAAAAATAAGTGATCAGAGACTGGAATGACTTTAAATTGGCACAAATGACAGTGAGTGTAACGCAATGATCATATAGTGCGTGTTTTCAGATCCATCAAAGGCAGAGCAATCAATATTGTTTCGATATTCCAATAATAGTAGTCCACTCTGACTATGGCTCGTCCTATCATTTCGTGTTTTGTTGAAAATAGTGCACTAGAAATTCGAAAAAATTCAATTAAAGTCTATTTTTAAATATTATTCCAACTTTAATCTTATTTTCGCTAATAATACTTTATACGATTAAATTATACTTAATGTAATTTAATAGAAATAATTCGCTTAAACTTTAAAAGCTGTGTGAATATGTAAAATAAAAAAGTTATTACCAAACAAATAGTCGATAATTTGCGAACGAGAAAATGCAAACTTATATGTTATTGCCCTAAACTCTTGAGCAAAGAACAGATGTTTCTCGTATTAGAATATACATAAAAATATATATCGTTTGCAAAGTTAGTTAATTATATATATTTTGAAGAAAAATAGACATTTTTTAACCATTCAATTTCACTCTTAAGTTTTTTGCGAAATGAGTTAATTTTAAAATCAATACTTACTTAACGTAAAAAATCAGCACTTTTAATAATTGAATTCCAGCTCTAACATCATCATTGGACGTAACGATTTTTGTTTCGTAGTTGTTTGGCGTTTCACAAATGGATTGCAGGCGTAGGCGAAAAAAAGTGGGCACACAAAGAAATCAATGTTAAGTTTTAGTGCTTTGAAATAGCAAGTAATTGCAAAGAAGTAAGTAAACCACTATTAATCATGCAGACAAAGCAATTGAAAAGAGAAAAGCTATTATATAGATATACTGTTAAAAAAGCTAAAAAATCTCGAGACTAGAAGACTAGATACACTTTATATAGTTTTTTTGCTACATTGGAATATCACAGGAAAAATGTGCATTAAAAAAGCTTTCAAGCAATTAGTAGTGTTTTCAGCAAGTAGTACTTACAGCTATTAAAGAAATGCCTGTCATATTGTTAGCGCAGTTTGCATTTTTAATGTTAGATTTCTTATCGAAATGCATGCTAAGCTTTTGCGATACAGAAATAAGCATATCGTTTGTGCCGGCGATATCACCCTAAAAAAATAATATCATTGTTTTTAATTGCTTTTCCAAAAAAAAAAAATAATTACAGTAAAAAATATCAGCTGTTTAAATAATAACTTAAAAAGTAATGTACGAAAAACTTAACAATTGTTTATGTTTTTGTTAAGTAACACTAAAGGCGATACATTATGTGAAAATGACTATAAATTGGTGTGCACTTTATATCTCACATATTGCGCGATCGCTATGTCACACATTTAGAGGTAAGAAGAGTGATGAGTGTGTTTTCCTCTCTATCGTTATTACTCCTAAATAGCTAAATCTTTATACTAAAATGTTCGACTAAACCCCTGGACGTATAAAATGCATTCGACCCAACTATTCGATAATGTTTTCCCACTTATGGCCACACACACAGCCACTCTTAGTTGTTTAGTTTTACGAAATTTCCGAAACAAATACAGATGAATTGACCAAAAGGTCGAAAATGGTAGCGCATTAAACATTTGAAATTAAATACTAATGTATCAAAACCCAAATTGAATGACAGTTCTTTTTGAAATTTCTAACAATACATTCATTAAATATAAAATTTTTTAAATATCCCTTTATATTTGAAGTGAATAAATAACGTATTACTTTCTTAAACAATTGTTTGCAATTCATAAAATTCGGAAAGACTATCAAAATGTCAAACAATACCCTTTTAGCTGTCAAATAATCAAATAAATGAAAGAAAGGTGTGCACCATTTGCCTACTTATCAACTATTTAATAATAAAATCCTTTATAAATCGTAATATCCTGTTAAAAATGAGTGATTAACATTGAATCACAATGCGATATTTTTCCGAAATATTCAACTATATAACAGTATATCAGAACTGATAAAATGTGAGACATTAAAATCAAAATTTTTGATTTTAATCTGTTTCATTAGAAAAGTTAATTTATGGGAAAACTATGTGCGCTCGCTTTAAACGCAATGCCATATTTTTAATAACTGACAAAAATGTGTTACACGAACAAAATTAAAAATCAAGTTTACTACGAAGCTCACGGTATACACGCGTACTGTATTCAAAATAGATTATCTTAGATACATCATTAGTCAAATACTTTTTTTAATGATTCGGTAATTCATAGAAATGTAAGCTAATGATGTATAAAACATAATTTATTATTGTTTCGTTAAGTTCGAATTTAGGTTAAGTTTAATGGAGCTGATACTAAAAATAAAACTATATATTAATCAAAAATCACAGTTAGATCACACAGAAACAGATGGCTCGCCAAATTAATTCGGTAAATCACTATTGGCTTTAGTCGCACAATACCGATATAGTGTGCACAGTATAAGTTACATAATTATAGACTCACTGCAATCCATGGATGCTGCATAATTTGATTAGCTGTGTAACGCATGGAGGGATCAATTTCTAGCATATTCGTGATTAACTCTTTGGCTGATGCCGACACGCAGTCCCAAAACGGTTCAGTAAATTCAAATTTTCCCGAAAGAATTTGATCGAACAGCTCGTCCTGATCATTATCCTCGTTAACGAATGGCGGAAAACCAGAGAGCAGTATGTACGTGATAACGCCTGCCGCCCATATATCTACCTCTTTTCCATAACCAGCTTCGGCTAATATTTCAGGCGCCACATAGGTTGGTGTACCGCATACGGAATATAGTCTCTCTCCATTCTTAATTTCGGCCGCCAAACCAAAATCTCCCAGCTTTAACGACTTGCAGCCATTATGGTTCTCGCATATGAGCAAATTTTCAGGTTTCACGTCGCGATGTACAATATCGAGTGAGTGTAAATATGAGAGCGCATTCGATAGATTATAAATCATAGCACTGGCGTCCTTCTCCGTGTACTTACTCGCTAATGTAATTGCATCAAATAAATCTCCTCCCTATGTGTATGCGTATGTGTGCAATAAAAAAGATCACTCTATAAATTATATGCTGTCGTGAGCGTAAAAATCCTCGGAATTAAGTTAGTTATTTGATTTTCGAAAATTATATTTGTATTTTAGCATAATATAGAGCTTACTATACAATGCACGCTATAAAACCCGAGCGAACGTTATCTCACGGCGCGATATATTGTCAATTAAGACATACCTTAACCAATTCCATGACTAGATAGAGTTCATTAGCGTAATCAAAAACTTCAATTAGCTGTACAATATTCGTGTGCTTTAAATTACGCAGAATCGCCACTTCAGACTCGATCATCGCTTCCTTGCCCTTACACTTTGACTTATCAATTATCTTCAACGCGAAGTGTGTTCGCGATAACTTGTGCACACACTCGTGAACCACAGCGAAATTTCCGTCGCCCAATATCTGTCCGATTTCGTACTTCTGGGTCACATCTTTGGGAAATAAAATGCTAACTGAATAACCGTTTCCATTGCAGCAGTAATCGTCGAACGCTACGTTTCGGCAGTTATTCGATTTAATCAATTTCGGAGTGCTTTGATTTTCTCCGTCAGATCCGTATAAGAGCGCGAGAGAAGGCAATTGTTTTTTCGGTGTTCGACGACTTAGCGATGATGTCTTACTGTACACGTATTTGTATTCTGCGTGCGATTTTTTTGGGGTAAAAATACAAAAAAAAAAGTATTACTTGTGCTGTTATAATACAGCGAATGGCTATAAAAAGAGACTATCTTTGCAATTTTATTACAGGAGAGAGCAATGTGGGAAACGTGAAGGACTTTGGCAGAGAAATATATTGCGTATGACTCATAATCGATTCATGTGAGGAGAAATTTTTATGGTGTACGGTATATACAGTATACAGTACTGTACACTGTGCTGGGCTAAAGGCTGTGTATATTAGTAACCAGTCAAAGGAAGTTGTGGTGGAAAAACTAATCTTTTGCTTATATAACCCATACAATAATCAATCAAAATAATACCTTCATTGTCCAAATTGAAGTCATTGCGCGATGATTTTTCAAGTCCGTACGCAATAAAGACATAGTCATCGTCGAAAAAGTTTTCCAAACACGTAACCTTCGTTATTATTGCGAACAAACGAAGAAAAAAGCAAAATCAAGAAAAATTTTACACACTATTTACTGAATATAAAAAGACTAATTAATTGATAGCACATGCAGTGTTGCGCTACTTTTTGTTTGCTCAAAAAGCGATACAATTTAATATAATAAATTAAAATACATTTTATGCCTGAAGGTATAAAAGTTTATTGAATGTTGTTGTTATGTGTATATACAGTATATTATGATCGCTTCGAAGTCATTCCATTTATTAAGCTCATATTCTTTATTTAAAATGCACCCTTCAATGAACTTTTGTTTTTGATATCTATTGCTAAACTTAGGAATGCATTTATATAAACGACTATAAACTCATTAAACGAGAGTGCATTAGACTATAATTTATTTCATCAGTAATTTAGTCGAACAGAGAAAACAATTCATACGATTCCATATACAGAATGCATTATAGATTGCATTTCATGTTCGCATCGAACGGTGAACAGCGAAGAGTGAACACTTATATTAAGAGTGAAAGTTTCATTATTAAATAAATGTGTGTACTTTTTTTAATAATTTATTAAACAACTCTTAAATGATTTCGAGTATAAGGTCAACAAACAATAGTGAAGTAATATTTCCTAAAATGTTTCATTTTTTGAGGCTTACATCCTAAATACTAGTTTCACGAATTTAATCAATGAAAATTAATAACAACACAAGTTTTCAGTATATTTTTTTGAAAACTTATTTATCACTGAAATATGATTAAAATTAATTTCTTATCTAATCCCTAACACATATTCGCTGTTTCGCCAACATTTTTCCAGTGCACGTACACATATCATATGACGTTTGATGGCCATATCTTTCATAATCAACAGTATTTAAAATGGCATATTAACATACCAGCGTACAAACACACTCAACTCAACAGCAAAAAAAACGCGAGAGAAGAGAAAGAAGATTATTAATGAATAAAAATTAAAAGATTAAAATTAATGTTCCATTTTTTTGACAGAAAAAGTTAAAGCAAAAGCAGCAAAAATACGAAGAGACTAAAAATACCATTAAATTCATTAATCATTTAAGCCGACGTTGTAATACAATAGAGATAATATCTCTATACAAATATCAATTCATTTTTGTACACAAAATTTGATGTTTCGTGTCTTCACTGAATGGTGAGCGCGACTCGTGCTCTAAAGCTTACGTAATGTCTCGCATATAATTTTTTAAAGATGTATTATATTCTGCACTTATTTAGACAATGAGTTATTGGTTTTGAGTTCATTGAGTTGTGAACGAATGGCACAAAAGAAAAACTCGATATAAGGCTTAGCAACACAAAAAAGAAACGCAATCTAAAATTAGAGCACAAAAAACTTTCAATAACTAAAAATGTCAAAAAATTATTTGATTATAGCGTTTCTCTATTGATCTCTAGTTCTTTCATTGCCAGCAAAAAAAAAGGGAATAAAACTTCATCTCAATAATAACGGCATTATGTTTATAAATAGCTCAAAAGTAAAAAGAAGACAACCAAACACACAAAGAATTGGGTAAATAATATTATTGTTCTATATTTTCGATTTATGTGGCGATAAACAGCTTATGGCTTCTAATTCTTCTTCTTTGGTTGTGTGCGCGCAATCTATGCCATAGAGTGAGCGATTATTACTACACAAAGTGTCATATAATATGATATACAACGCACACACACACATACAACTAGTTTTTCAGTGCATGCAATGCTAATTTTTTGGTAATTGGATTATCTATTAAAGGAATTCGCGTTCTTTCGTGAGTAAGTTTTTTTTACTGCTCTGTTCAGTGCGCATATAATGTAAAATTAATTAAATTTTTCATATGACCTCTATAAATGAGTTTAGAAGAAACTTTTTACCCAGAAATTTCTAATTTACTCGATCGATAGAAAAAAACGGAAAAAACAAATTAACTTCTATCGATTAAATTTTTTTAAAAGCAATATTAGCATTAATTGGTGGGCAGTAACATATGTAATGCGATGCCTAAATGAGTCACAACACTGTGCAACAACAACCGCACACATACACCATTAAATCCGATATATTATTATACGATACCTGTTTCCCATCCAAAGTGAATATCTTGCGGACGGCTCCGCAATCCATTTTAATCGCGTTGGAGATATCGGTGAGCACTTGATCGTAGTTTTGGGCGGTTTTCCTATTAAGCAGTATTCGGATCGCTTTCCGAGGCTTCACCCCATTTCGGATTACTGTCACTAGTTTTGGTCGAACGAAGTCAGGAATTTTTGGGGTTTTTGGTGTGGGAGACGCGGATGACGACGACGATAACGATGATGTCTGAAATGACAACATTTTTTGGGGCATAATTATGTTTGTGGCGTGAAATAGCGTTTATCAACGATTATTAAAAAAAATAACACGCAAAACTTTTGATCTAAATATTTATTCAAAAATATATCTAAATTTACGCTGATTTCGATCAAAACGAAATAAACTCATTGAAGTTTGAACTTTGATCTAAAATTAGACTCGCATTTATAACAAAAATAATACACCGAAACTGTTAACACGTCTGCTCGCACGTTAAGAGACAATAAATTTTGCGTGAAAAACATTTTTGGTGAACGCGAAACGCTTAGCAAAGAAAAACATATTTCTGGTATTTGTTTTTTCCAACCAAATCACACATCGAATACATGTGTTTAGAATTATTTTTCTTTGTCAAACAAAAAATATTTTCCGCAATAAAAAATGCGAGCTTAGGATACGACGACTATAATCAGTCAAAAGTTTGTTAAACTTCCCATACAAATAAACAGTAACAAAAAAATGTAAACTATTTCCATAATTCACGCGAGTTTTAGTACAGAAACCAGAAACAAATAACCATTTCTGGCAAAAACAAAAAAAATCAATACTTTTGTTTCCAGTTTCTGCGTATATAATTATTTTCGCTAAAATTTCCGATAAAACCAAACAAAAAATTTAAAAAAACGTAAAAACAGTTATCAGTTAAAAAATGTTGGTATAACTATTTTGACTTTTGAAGAGTAATTTAAATGGATGGGTGTGTAACGCAGTAGTAGTGAACGTACACAACAAAAAAACTTGATAAACAAAACAAAAACAAAACAAATACCTGCGGTTTGACAGACGATGACTGCAATCGACAATTGATTCGGTGACAGGTTTGCTGCTGCGGCTGATGATGATGTCCATTACTACTCACTTCTTGAGATGATTTTTTCATAGTCATTGAAAATAGATTTCCATTTGAGATTTGGTTCGGAGAAGTGTTAACAAACACACACACAGAGAGACAGACGTACTGTGAATTTTATCACCAGTTTATATATCAATTAAAGCATTTATAAAATAGTTTAATAGTTTTCTTTTAAAGTATGTGCGAAACATATAGTTTTCGTTAGAGAAACGCCACTAAAAGCGATATTGCATTGACAAACGTGCACACATCGATGACATAATGGGAAAAAAACTAGTGTGCAGTGTTTTTAGTAAAGCAATACACGTTTTTCGGTGTGCGCTTCACCCGTATTCACAACAACACACTATCAAACACTCTCTCAATGTATTTATAGTGTACTCCAGTTTTATACACACTGTAAGACTAGTATGCATGTGTACGAATCTATGTATGTGTGTGTGTGTGTGTATGTGTGCATTGCGTGTCTATGTGTACTGTTATTATTCGCATACTATTCCGACATTTTGCTGAACGCAAACTCGTATTTCTATTGGACGTCAAGCTGTGACGAGTTTTTTTCCTCTTATTTTTGTCTGTAGTGTGTGTTTATGTGCTATTACTGTTTGATAGCCTTATGGTTTTTTTCTTACTTGAAATCTTTTTTCGCGTCAAGTGAAAACTTTTTCTCAGTTGCGCTAAAAAAAGTTAAGCTATGTTTTTATACATATATATTTTGGAATGCCTTGTAAAGCAGTAGCAGTTGACAGATTTTTCTTTCGGTTCAATGTTATAACATATTTACTGAACAAATAGGATTCACCGACTGATACTTATTGTGTTTGCGCGCAATGATTCCCATTTGTAACGCAAACGTATCTGTTCGTTGTATTTATGGATGAGATCACTATTGATTTAGACACTAACTCTCGTTAGATCCCATTATCTTTTTTTTCTGTTACGTTTTATTTTTTGAATGCTTATTTTCTTTGCAGTTCAAAAATTTGTTTAATGCTTCCCATCGCTGTATAAACTATTTTGCGATTTCGAATCAAAAAGTTTTCTTTTATTAAAACTATCATTATATAAGTTTTTTTTTTATTATTATGGCTGAAATATTTTTACAATAAGAGGCGAATCATTAAATTCTCGTTAGTATTGTATAAAATTATTTTTACTTTTAATCCATTGGTGGTCTTCAACACACCATTCAAAAGTTTTTGGCCATTAATTTTTATTTTTACTTCTAAACTCACACAAACTTCTAAATTGTTAACTTTTACTATAATCATTCTATTCTTAATTTATTCGTCAGTATTTTAAAGTACTGGCATTCATTGAAAAAAAGATTGGGTTCGAGCGTAATGTTGAATCTAATGAAAGTAAAGATTATTTAAATGCTATCACTAAATAAAACATTTGGGAATAACAGCGTATTTTTTATAGCGTACCACTATTTTTAGAGCAATAATGTTTGTTTTGTTTAGAAATCCAACCAATTTTATTAGCATTTTCACAACAACCTTATAATTTATAAGGTTTAAAAGTAGAAAATTTATTCGTTATTCGGAAAGAAAAAAGTAATCATCTTATGACATCATTTGTAATTCAAATGACTTAAACTAAAGATGTAACTGACTTGGCTTAGACTAACCCATAGATTTTTAATCGAGCGATTTGTGGTTATGTTTATGTAAATTTTAATGGCTTGCGTTTTAAAAATCACTGAACAATTAACCCTTCAACATAACCTTTAAATAAATTCATTTCTAATATTTGCTTCAAATTGTAAAGTTTAAATTCAAATAAATATTAACTATTTAATTAGGTTTTAAAATGAGTGATTTATTTATGATTTAAATTGAAAGTTACATGAAATGATTTGGTTTTTCGCGAAACAATTACCAACTATTTTAACTAAAACAACAAAATAGAATTAACACATTTTCAAATATTTTTAAAAGTCGTTTGAGGCACGATAATTGTTACTGTATTATGGTATTTACTTTTTTTTGTAAACGAATTTAGTAAATCTTTTTCGGCATAAGCTGAAAAATTTATTTATTAATTTATTGGTATTAATTCAACTTAATATTCAATTATTTTTTTTTTAATTTTTTCAGATAATTTTAATAATAGGGTTAATCCCAAATATCTCTTTTTACGAGAAAGTTCTAAGCGTTCTTTGAAATCAGAATTTTTTAACTTCAGTATTTATCTAATAATATCGCAAATCATTATTTTTAATGAATAACTCTGTCAAACACAAAATTATTGAACATATCATTTTCCTTTGAAAATAACGTATTACGATACAAATGATTGAGTAGCCATCAACTCAAATATCAAATATTTATTCATTATATAATCATTAATAAGTCTTAAAAGCATTTTCGAAATTGGATTTTTTTGGGCTAAATATTTTTCGTAATAGCTTTCAAAATTAATATAAAATAATAAACTAGTGATGATCACTTTCAAAGTTAGCAAATTTTAGATCAAGTTTGTGTTGATTTTTAAGTATAAAGTTGACTACTATAGTATACAGTTATTATAATAATATAATAATCGTGTATACACTCTAATAATTGTATTAACTAGAATTTTGATTAGAATTTACTTGAATTTTGTAAATCTGTTAAAGCGTTGAAAAATAGTGAATACACAGAATTGTGTAACATTTTTCCAAATCTAAACTCAAGCCAAGTTAAGCTTTAGCTCAAACAAGCTTTTTAAACAGACTATTAATTACATGCTTTATTTTAATATAATATATGCTGGGATTGATTAATAAGCTTAGTTTTACATTAAATACGGTATTATATTAACGGGAAAATTATCCACTTTATCGAAAATGTTTGTTTTAAGATAATAAGTGTGTAATGCATAAAGAATTTAATTTTTTATTATTTTTGTTTCACTTCTTTTATCGTTTTTATTTCAACAATAATTAATAAGGAAAAGAGTTATTAAAACGCTTCGTTATTATGATTCATAATACTATTGCATGACTAATGAATTGCGTTTTAAGTGTATATTAAGCGATATTAATTTATAGTAGTCATGATTACAATCACAAAATACTGTAACAATTTAATAATTATTATAAATTCGTTTAATACTTTGCAATTATTAAAAAAAAAATTATTCCGAGAAGTGCCGTAAATACCTGTTTATTGAAATACAGTATATTGCATGTATATATTTCAATTTATAGGTTAAATAGTTATTACAATCAAATTTGTTAGATCATTCGCACAATTAGCTTATAAATTCTATAGGAATGTGTGCCATTAAACCAAATAATGTGTTATTTTGACTGTGCATTCAAAAAATTATATTATTTTTCAATTTCAATATCCTTGAATTTTATAATGTAGTTGTAATTTCAATGTTTCTCACTTATTTCGCATCAAAATCAGTGAAAAATAAGTTTCAAGGCATTGTTTGAATTAAGGTAAAATTTAAGTACCTGTTGAAAATCACAACATTTTTTGCTAAGTTTTACCGTCGCACAACAATTTAATAATATATCTTTATAGTAAAAGTTCGAGGTTTAAGCGTTAAATTAAGGCGTACATTTTATTGCGTAATTTATAGTTACTGTAAAGAAGCTAACAGTTTGGTTATTTGGCTAAAATCATAGGTAAAACCTTATACCTATTGCTAACTTTTATGGTTTTTAAGATACCATGGCTTTAATTTTTAAACCACTAATTTATTTAATTTAAAACATTCGAGAAATTAGTGGTCATTTATTTTTTTTCCGTTCAAACATCATTTATTTAATAATATTGATGTTTAAACTATAGAATAATTTTCAAAATTTATGCCGTTTTCTTTTACAGTATAACCAAAATATTTTCCTTATTTTATCGCTAATAAAAAGCATAAACAACATTCCACTTTTGAAGTGACAATAAAATAGACATCGAAATAAACAATTCGGTAGAATATAATCGAAACTAGTCATTGGTTATAACTACAACCGGAATTAATAAAACAAGTATCTCAGAACACATGATTTAGTATAGGTTTGCATTGTTGTCGACACCCTTTAATTAAATAATCATAAGTTTTTGAGTTTTCGCTATTAATTTAATACTATATAAATATTTTCGCTATAAATCAAGTTGAATGAGTAAACATTATTCATTTAAAACTTTCCCAACAAAAGCCCTTAACTCGTCGTCATCTTTCAAACCGATAAACTTATCTACAACTTTACCGTCTTTTAGTGCATAAACAGTTGGCAAAGATGTGACCTGAAAACAAATATAAAACACAATTAGAATGATGAACAAAATAATGGATCGCGAATCACCTCATAATCGGTGGCCAAATTGTCCAGTTCATCGACATCTACTTTAGCCAAATCTATTTGAGTCACTTTAGAGCCAACAATGGTCTCCAAACGCGGTGCTAAAAGTTTACACGGTCCACACCAACTGACACATTCAATATAATAACATATTATTATGATTATTAATTAAGATTTAAATTTTAGAATTTTTAAATCTGTACGCAAAATTTTTAACTTAAAAAAATAACGCTATAAATAAGAATATGGAAAATAAATATAGACTAACGTCGCATAAAAATCTACGAGAATGGGTTTTTTGTTTTTCAGCACTCTCTCCTTAAAGTCCGACTCGTCTTGAATTTTGAAGATGTCTCGCAAACGAGTGGTTTGTGTGATACTTCTTCGCATTGCGCTCACATTACGTGCCGTTAATTTACGCAAATGTACTGTTTTTGATAGTAAGTTGTGTGCCATCATATCCAATATTTAGAAAAACATTTACTAATTAAAATAATTTAATTTAAAACATATACAGTATAAATTAAACTTAAAATATAAATTGATTATTATTTATTTACATTAATATAATAAGTAACACGTGACAGACATATGCTTTCCAGGAGTGGGTTCTACTAATAAAACTTATAGTTATGATAACTATATAGTTAACATAACTAAACGACTACTCATTAGCGAAAATAGTTA
>JAQIXJ010001611.1:0-19643 GCA_034700185.1 Phthiracarus laevigatus | reverse complement strand
GAATGAATGAAAATATCCTTAACACTCACTAAAGTACTATTTATAACAATGGTTTAAAGCACATTAAAATTTTTATCGAAACAATAATAATTAGATGTTTTGCTTATTTAAAATTAAAAATCTATATTGTAAGCCAACAAAAGATTCAAAGTCAAAGTGAGCGCATTACTAATGTTCATTCTTGTTTATACTATAAAAACATTCGCGTCAAATCCATCTATGATTTAAACGCTAACAAAAAAGATAAAAACTTTAAAAAGACTTAAGCCTAAACTTTGAGAGTTATTTCCGCCACTGAGCGCATTATTTACTATATTCTCGCACAACTTTGTTGGCTCCGCGACTGTTCTCTAAACTACGATTTTTTATTCTGCTGCTGTATCTCTGTTACGTTATAACTCATGCCTCCTCGATCTATGGACTGCACTGTTCAATACTAAAATTATTTGTTTAAATAGCATACAATAATTTAGGCATCAAACAGTAAACATCAGATCAAAGCTTCATGTTTTTATAAATTCTAAATTATTCATTATTTTATTACCTCATATTTGTTACTAAACATTAATTCTATTAGAAATTAAGCCCACTCTCGGTGGGCGACAACAGGTTCATATTCACAAACATAATTCTACTTCAACGAACTCAAATTCTACCAAACTTTAACTTTACCGAACTCAAACTCTATCCATCTTTAACTTTACCCAATTTTAACCTTAAATAAATTTAACATGACCCAACAATAACCCATTTGTTTAAGAGGAGACACATACCTTCAAACTTCCCGACTTGCACTCCTTTCATTGATGTGAGTCCAATAATATAGGGGTCGATGGGGTGTATCCACCAGGGGAGGCGTTTATAAAGGGTATAACAGATATACAGACAGAAAACTTTGAAGTATGTATAAAATTGTTAGCACTTTTCAATTGAATTGCAAGATACGAATCAATACAAAGGAATAGTAATGGCGTTTTCGTCGGAAATACCAAACTTCAGCGATGTGCTCAACATTATTGTCAAAATTCAGGTAATCATAAACAAATAACTAAAATAATCTCATTAGAGCTATGTATAGTTTAGAAATAAACAAAAGTAAAACATAATACTTAAATGAACACAGTTTTATTTGCTTTTATGCTAAATATTCTGTAAACTTAACTGCGTTTGCGAAAGTCGTGTGTATTGTTTGCCTCAACAATATACTGTGTGTCTAAACGAGAGTTTCACTGACGATTTAAATAGTACATAACTTTCAATTCATTTATTTAGGAAGATTTTGTATAGTGTTTAAAATGTTAGTTGATTTGCAATCCATTAAATTTGTGAAATGTTTTCCATTTTTTGTTAAACAGTAATTTAATCTTCTTTTAAAATTGTCAATAGCTTTTTTGCAAGTGGCGATTGATATTTCTAAACAAACTTTTCAATTTTTTCTTTTAAATCATTGATGTTTAATGGCGTTTCATAGAATATTTTATCTTTTAAAGTACTCCAAAGGAAAAAGTCGCACGGATTAAGATCCGGTGAATAAGGAGGCCAAAACAATGAACATTTATTACTAATAATGTTATCACCAAAAAATTCACTTAAAAATGATAATGTTTGTCTAGCAGTGTGGTCTGGGGCACCATCTTGCATGAAAATTTGGTCATCAAACTTTAAATTTTTTTCTAAACAAATTTCATGTAGTTTGGGGACAAAAAATTCTGAAATCATTTTTCGGTAATTTGTTTGTTTAATAGTTTCTCGCTTTCCTTTTTCATTTTCAAAAAAATAAGGTCCTATTAAACCATTTACACTGATAGCACAAAACACTGATACATATTCAGGATGAAGGGATTTTTCAATAATAATTTCCGGTTTTTCTGTTGACCAAATTCGCATATTTTGTTTATTGCTGTAGCCATTCAAGTAAAAATGACTGTCATCAGAAAAACAAATATTATTAATGTAATCAGAATTTTCGGATAAGTTTTCTAACATAATTTTTCAAAACTCAACTCTTTTAATTTCTGAATTCGGGTTTAATTTTTGAAAAAGTTGAAATTTGTATGGAAACAAAATGAGTTTAGACTTTAAAAATATTATGCACTGAACACCTTTTAATAATTGTTTTATTAGCGATTTTGCGAACACTTTTCACACCACTTTCATGACACTTTTTTACATTTTCTTTATTTTCTTCTGTTAATACAGTTTTTATGCGATTTAGTTGATTACTTACTGAACCACATTTTTCAAACTTTTTAACATTGTATAAAATAGTTTTTTTTGGTGGAGAACTTTTATTATATTTTAAAAAATATTTATCTGCCACATAACCAAATTTATTTCTTATTTAATTATCACCTTTAATGTCTTTGTACCAAATAACTAAATCTTTTCTCTTTTCATTTGTCAAATACATAAATAAAAATAAATTAAATTGATCACAATTAATAAAAACACGTGTTTTTCTATTGTTCACTATAAACAATAATTTGGTTATAACAAATGTAAACGAGTTTTAGTTTGCATACCTTAAGAAATGCATACCTCAAAGGATTAATTTTAGTGTGAAACTCTCGTTTAGACACACAGTATAGTTATGTTTAAAAATATCATAGAACTCAAGTTAAATGACTATATTTATAACTATGGTAATTATTTTATCATATGGTTATATTGCATGCTATTATAAAACACTCATTAATAACGGTCTTGTTCTATACTGTAAATATATATGTGACTTTAGACTTTTTGATTTCATTAGGAATTAATAATTAATTCTTCTGATGAATTCCACTGCTCGACCGGAAGGAGAACTTATTTCCATGATGTGAATTCCGTTTTTCGAAATCTTGGGCACAATATGTGAATACAATCACATGAAACTAGACAACAGTTCCTTAATCTAAGATGACATTAATCTGACCACTGAGTTCTATGACAGGCATTTCATCGTTAACTACTATAAATTGGAAACGGTGGACACTGACCGCTTCAGTATGACTTTGTCTTAATAAAAGTATCTTTTTGACTTTAAATTTTATCTCATGTTTTGTTCACAGACAGAATATTTACTTATTATAAAATTTCGTTATTTTTAAATAATATCAGAAATCATTTGAATTCACTATTAGTACGCGAATTCATAACTATTCGAACTCAGTTTGTGTTGTATAATCATTTAATACATTGTTTTAATTTTTTTATCCTTTTTACTCTCTATATAAAACTTAATTAAATACTCCGCTTCGCGTGGCATCAGAGTAAGTTTTCCGTATACTCAGATATTAAGGAAAACGGTAATATATGAAATGTTTGCTAGTCTCAAAAATACATGTATGCTTTTATCGAGCTGGTTATATTTTTAATATTATAATCATATTGAAAGCGTGGATGTCAAAAATGAACAAAACACGTAACTACCCCTAAGTTATTTAAGCCATAACACGATAGCAAACTCTTTAGTTAAGATCCATCTTACATAACGCATTTTACTGTTTATTATTATAAGTTATTTTATACATTTAACTTAAATTCTTTAATGAATATTAATACTCATCATTAAATAAAGTCACTTTTATTCTAACTTATAATATAAAAATTTATAAAATCTTATTAATTTGGAAACAAACTAACATTGCTGGCTTAAGGTTAGCCAACTGGCGCCCGAAAAACTAAAATTGGAAAAAAATAATTCTAACGAAAATCTCTCAGCCTTACATTTGGCACCCGAAGAACAGGGAATTGGAATTAATAGCTTAACTCTTCAAAGCTGCTATCTTAAAGAAACAACCGATGTCTCCTGTTGAAGACTTAAAACGTGTTCAACACATAAGGACAATTTGTAAAGTTGGAATCTGCTGAAATCTAAAAATGAAACTGGTGGGAATCCCAGAAAACACGTAATAATTTCGAACTCGAAGGACGACGAACTTTGGAAGCAAAAAGCAGTGGTGGGACATCCGTTGGTCAGCTATTATATTCGATTCTGAAAGATTGTAACGACTTCAACGGGGTCGTCTTCGTAAGAAAACACCAACAGTAAGCTAATAGAATAATTTATATGCTTTTAACCTTTAATCGGCGTTGATAATAGAGATTTGTCTATTGTCTATAATAATTATTTAATCCAATAAACTTTGATGTAAAATAAAACAATTATATTAAGTGTTCTACTTCTGAAATTCAGTTTGTGAGTCCCGCAAAGCAAATATATGACCATTTAATAAAATTATTATTTGTGAAACCCAGTCAAATGCAGTACAAGAAATAGCTTGCGATAAAAGTTGTTATTCGTTATAACTTTTAAATTTTACACATAAGATTTACAATTGGGTTTAAAACGCATTAATAATCTGTTATGATAAGCTTTCTAATCCTTGGGAATAACTTATTCTGAATACATTGAATTGTCTAGTGGCCCAATACTTATCAAGTTTAACTTAATCATACATAAACGACATAACATTTCTTTGCATAAAAAATTAAAAATTAACATTAAACCACAGATAAAAGTTTCAAATTTTTATAAAACTCATTTGGTCTTTAAACTCTTAATACTGGAGCGCGTTTTTTGTATAAGTTAGATAAATTAGATTTATGATAGTTATATTTAAAAATAAAATTAAAACTTAATTGAAAAGTCACAGTGGGTTAGAATACTGAAAATAAGGGTTAAATTTACCCTGAAAAAGAAATAAAAATAATTTATTTTGAAAACTTAAAAGAATTAGTTGGTCTTTAAAATATTAGACCTATATCTCCCCTCACAGATGAAATTGAAATTTTATATAATTTATTAAACAGTACTGAAAACAAAACCGAATCCAATAAGGAATCTAATTCTACTGAATGTATTATAAATATACGATGTAAAGTTGAGATTTTTATACCTAACCTTGAAAACATTAGTGAACATTTTAAAGACTGCTACATAGACTCAAAAAAAATATTTGTTTTAAAATTACATTTCACAATAGTAAAATGTGAAAAATTGATTCAGGAAGTAGAAGATTAAAAATTAAGAAATATTATATTCTTTGAAAAAGTTATTGAAGACACTCAGGATATTTAGCGCGAAATTGACCACTGACTTCTCAGATAAAATACTCTTATATTCTTTCGTTTTTATTTTTTGTTCTATGTGAGGAACATTGAAAGCGCGTTACTAATGGTAATATCTGATTGCATTGCCTTTGTTTCATTCTTTATCAATGTTTTGAAATTTTTTTAAGTTAATTATTGTAAACATATTAAAATTGTGTAAGATTATTGAATTAAAGAAACTCTTCTATTTTAGGTGTTACAAACCACAGAGTATTAGCTCCACCTAATTGTGGAAATTTCAACTAAAACATTAATCCTTGTTTTAATTGAGAAAAATTTGAAATAATTGGTAGAAGTTATTAATTTCTTGACATTTAGCATTACAACTACTTGAGTGCTCTCTACTATCCTGAAAGTCATAAAATTGAATTTAATTATCAAAATCAAAATAAAATTTATAGATTTACAACATTTCAAGCAAATCATAAGACTTTATAAACCTGTTATGAGAAATAAATCCATCTGCAGCAAAGCATGCCAGAATGCAGAGTGCTGTATGAGAAACATTCCGATTATAGAAAAATCGTTCCATTATAGTGCTAATATTTAGTTTTTATGAAACCTTTGAGTGTGTTTGTTGCATTGCAACGCGTTTAAGATAACTAAACTTCTATTTTAAATATATTACCTGCCATATTATTGAGGTAGTGTTGACCTATTCTACACTTGTCATTAAGACAAAGAGAGTTAAATAATTTATACGACTGACTCGATATTTTGAAATATTCTTGAAACTCGTGAATGATTTGGGGCTTGATAAACACCCTTTTATTATTGAGCATTTTCAACTTGTTGGCTGAAGATAATTAATCAAAGACCAAATTAGAATATTTGCTAATTAATTGATAATATAAGTACGCGCGTACCCTTAGATTGCTCCTTCACTAGTTACCAGAAGTATTCAGTGCACAGAATATTTAATATATGAACTTAGGGTTGATATCATTGGTGATAATTTTATTTATCATGTTTATAAGATTTGTTTGTTGAGACTTCAGAAGTCTACGTCGCAAATTTTTAATTTTCCGGATTATTGCTCATTGCTTGCTGTTCTGTAATAGCCGAAGCATATTTAAATATGATACTTGTAGGTATAAATTGATGTTAGAAACAATGAATAATATGTATGCTCGTTGAGACTTCAGTGCCTGCGTCGCTTATCTTAATTGTTATTATTAAAATATGCACGAAAATAGTAAGCTAGCTTGATTTAAGAATTTTTAAATAAAAATTGTGTTGATGCAAAAGAAAAAAAACAAAAAATTATAATATGCTAATATTTTCCATATTTAGAAACTACGAAAGGAGATGCTGTAATATTGCAAAAACATTTTAATTGTTTAAAAAAAGACAACTACAAATGATAACAAACCAAATAACTCTTCATTTAAGAAAAATAAATTACTGAAAAATTAACAGCTGGACAATTACTTAATAGACAACTTGTTTATAACATATTCAAAGTGCATGATGTATACAGATTCTTAAAATTAAATAGAGTTTCTTCTCCTTAATGGAAGTCAAGAAAAAAAGAAGTACTTGCAATGATACGTCAAATAAGTATACCAACATTATTCGTAACATTTTCACAAGCAGAAACAAAGTGGAAAGAATTACTCGTAACTTATATGAAAACTGTTTGCAACAAAGTTATAACAGAAGAGAATACAAACGATTTGATTTACAAAGACAAATGCGAACTAATAAGTAAAGACCCCGTTACATGTGCAGGATACTTTGATAACCGTATAAGAGAACTTTAACATATACTGCAACACGATAAAAGGCCATTCAGCGCGAACACAATAAAAGATACTTATGTTCGAGTAGAGTTTAAACATCAAGGAAGCCCACATGTGCATTGTCTCTTATGGCTAAAAGATGCACCACAATACGATAAAAAAATCATAAAACAATAAAATGTTGTTTGGCTTTCATAGATGAATATTAAACTACATCTTGTGCGCTAGATCAAGAATTAATTCAACTTCAAATTCATGGTCACTCCAAGTCTTGCTCAAAGTTTAAAGGAGATAGAGTTGTTTGCCGATTTATTTCCCACAATTGCCAATTCAAACAACTTTAATTCATTAACCAGCTGAAAGTACAGAAAATGAAAAGTACGTTAACCTTTATAATAACATTAAACAAACTTTGACGAACTTGTAAAAAAAACAGAAAAATAAACATATCAATTTTACAAATATTACTTTCGAGATGTTTTTAAATGAATTACATCTTACCTTCGATGAATATGTTTACGCAATACGAACGCAAATCAAAAACCAAAAGTGTTATTAAAGGGAATTTTGAACATTAGAGTAAATGGTTATAATACAGAAATACTTAGTTTGCATAGAGCAAATTCAGATTTCAGTACATACTCGATCGATATTGTTGCGTTCAATACATTCAAAGTCATCTCAATAAACCAGATAAAGGAATGTCAAAACTATTAAAAGAAGCAGTGGAAGAGTTTAAAGCTGGAAACTTAAGCTCTCGAGAGAGATTAAAAGTTATAGGTGATCGGTACTTAAATGCAACAGAATTCTCAAGCCAAGAAGCCGTATACCATCTATTGTCTATGGATCTTTCTCAGTGTAATAGAACTCACGTGTTTATTAAGACTGGAGAAACTAAAGAAAGAAACAGAATGGTGAAAACTGAAAAAGAACTAAAAGAACTGGAAAGTAATTCTCGAGACACTTATCAAAAATGTCATTTAGATTACTATGCGTTGCGTCCAGACAAAATATAAAGTGCATGTTTAGCAGATTTTTGTTCTTATTACTACAGATACCTGAATAGACCAAACAAAAAAAAGTAAAACATTTTTAAATGAAAACGTTGACCAGTTAATTGAAGAAGAAGAAGTTGGTGAACTAGTTGCCTTAAAGGAAAATTTCGGATACTTGGAAAAAAACGAATATCTAAAATAATTCGGCTCAAAAGATATAATAACAAAACAGATGAATACAATTATTATCGCGAACAGTGCCAACTTTTAGTGCGTCGTACAATGAAAAAAACGACATGATTGATGTAGATATTAAAACGAAGTTTTTAAATAACTTAGACTTAATAAAACTTAACTCAGAAAAATATACGTACTACCAACAAGATGTTGCCTAATTTGAGGATAAATTTAGAGAATATGTATGTGAATATATTGAAAACGAACAGTTAGAAAACAGTTAGGTTACAGCTCTAATAAATTTTTTGATCAATTAATTTCAATAAATCTGTGAACGCAGAAGAAAAACTAGACATATTGCTCAGACTATTTCCAACTTTAATGTTAAAAAATTTTGCAAAAATATTATAAATACATTCTTGAGATTTGGTGTAAAAAATCTATACTTGATTTTATCAAATTTCACATATTTTCAAAAAAAATGATTAATTACAAAAAAAACTTATGTTTTTCATTTATCATAAGTTTATTATGAATAAAATGATTTGCCACACAGGTTCGTATAATTCGTTTCGAATATAATAATTTTTTATATACTGGTATATAATGGAGTTGATCGTAACTCATTAAAAAACAGCAATAAAATAGATTAAGTTTTTAAAAATAGTTTAATGGAAATTCTTTCGCGAACATTCTATAAGTTCAGAACATACTATCAGTATTTTTAAGTATAATTTATAATAAGATAAAAGAAATTATGGTATACTCGATAGAAATCTCAAAGAATAAGTTCAACAAAATTAAAAGAATGACAGAAATCCTTAAACAATACGATTATAAGATCTTTTTACTATAATAACGTGTTATATGTAGACCTAAAATGACACTAAAACTTATACTTTGATAACAACTTTGAGACAACATCCGCGATTCCAAAACATTTTTCATGCTAGAATAAAACTATGATTATGGACCGAATATAATATACATCATTGTTTAAAAAACTTCAAATATTTCACACGACTATGATATGCTAAACAAACTTTGATATTAAGAAAGTTTCCGTTTGATCTTTGAATCAGTCTAACTTTTATGCAAAAGCAAAAACTCACATAAAATTAAAGTTTGTATAATCTTATCTCGATGTCAACGAATTACACTAAAATAATTTTCTCAATCATAATTAATTATGATCGATATTTTCTCTTTTCTTTAAGAGTAGATTTTAAAAATGTAATAAGTTTGCAATAAGGTCATCAATGAGATAGTAAACTTTGCGATCGATTAAGTTTACACAAAATTCATATTAATAACAAGATCGATACGGTCATAATATTTGACTTTGTAAAGTTAATTACAGTTAGTATATGGTTGCTTTCTCCGTTTGCTCGCTCCCATTAGTTTATTTTATTTTTCATAAAATTGAATTTTTACTTATAGTTTCAGATTTTAACATAAGCCAATAATAAAGTCTATTTTTAAAATTATAGTCTATAATTACAAAGAAAACGGATTATTCCGATCGATTTTTGGCTATTTTTAGACTATTTTTATCATTTTTGTCCAAATTGTTACTATAAAAACGAAATATAACGTTCAGATGTTAACCAATTTTGTCTATTTTTGACATTTTTAAGAATGTTTTCATATAAAAACGGGAGATCCCGTTCCCAATTTTAGCCTTTTTTTGGAAGTTTTTGCTTTATTTTTCAAATTTTTATCTATTTTTTGACTGTTTTTCACAATTTTTTACAATTTTTGACCAATTTTGTTGCCTTTTTTGACCATTTTTATGCCAATTTTTTGGCCATGTTACCATGGAAATCCCTTTATTAAAATAAGATATCGTTTAAAATCCCTTAATTAGAATAAGAAACTGGTAACATCCCTTAATTAGAATAATAAAATGGTAAAATTCCTTTATTAAAGTAAAGATTAAAATCCTTTAATTAGAATAAGAGTGCGGACGGACGGACGGACAGATGAACAGATGGACAGACGGAAGCACGGACATTCCCAAATCCATATATCTGTCTAAAAAGTCAGATAAAAAACATGTGTTTAAGGCACAGATTTTTATCTTATATAATTGAATGCTAAGATAAGCATAGGTTTTTCCTTAATTTGGTTTCATAAAAGCATGGATCACAGATATGTAAAAATCGGAAATTTACTTCGATAACAAAATTTGTGAATAAGGCTGGCTTTTAATGTCTTCGGTATAGAAGAGTACTAATATTTATTTTAGTGTTCCACAATCGGTAAAATAAACCGGTATTAGCCCAATTTTTTGTGTTCTTTTTGTTGATATAAAACACAAAATTCTGAAAAATTCAAGTTGGACTTTAGTTTTTCTTATGAAATAAAAATAACTGAAAATAAAATAAATCTTAAGCTGTTAGGTCAAGTTAGTAAATAAAATCCAGTTGCAATAAGTCTTCTAGATGAAACATACAAAATAAAGTCTGAATGCTAAATGAGACATCAGGAAACCATAAGTAAATGATTGTCTTTATGATACTGTATAAAATAATTAATTAAAATTTCATTTACAGTTACTAATAATTAGTCTATTGTTTAAATATAATTAAATTTTATTTAAATATAATAAAATATAATCAGTATATTGTTTAAATACATGAAATATAATTATTACACTAAAATATAATTAGTATATGATTTCATTTTGAATGTTTCATATATAATGCATATTGCAAATTATTTATATTTTATAACTTAGGTAATAACGTAAGAATAATATGATATTTAAATAATTTTTAATATCATAATAACATAAATTAAGTCAAACACAATAAGAAGTATTTTTTGAGTAGATAACCAAAAAAGATTAAATTACAAATTAAAATAAAAATTAATAATTTTAATATTAATTTCTTAAAATTGAATTCGAAATCGAATCGACTTTGTAGTAATTGGGAAACTTAAGCGATAAAAAGCGCTACAAAATTATTGAAAACTTAAAAAGCTTTGCTGACGCAAAATCTATATGTTTTGATTTAGATGAATCAAGTTTAGTCACTATTCATTCACAAAAAGAACAAGATTCCATTTTTTATTTATTGAATGTTACGTATAAAATAGAATATAATGTTTGGATTGGTAATGAATTCAGTGTTAACGGATATAATAAATGGGCAGACTTAACTGAATTAGACTATAAAAATTGGGCCAATAGTCAAACTGTTAATGAAAGCAGTTATGATTGCGTCCAATTAGTTATAAATAAACCATTTAATAGCCAATGGTTTAATAAACCATGCAATAAGAAAATTATTTTGTTTGAGAAAAACGCAGAATTGCAAATGTTTAACTAATTGCGTTAATTCAAATGTTTGCTTTTTCGGTGAAAAATTGATTGACTGCCAGATATTTATGGACTATCAAACAAATTTTAGATAAAAAATAGCTATAGCAAAAAACTTGGATGAAAAGTTTGCCACATGGGCTAATGCTACAAATATTTGTAATAAAAATATTTCCAAATTGATTTCTATTAAATTATTATTGAAACTTATACACAATTGAGTGATATCCCAATATTGACAAGTGGTAGCAAAGATTCATCTGGAAATTTTACATGGAATGATGTCAGCAAATTAAGTTATACGAATTGGGCACCAAAAAATCCCGATAACGAGTTTGGAATTGAAAGCTGTTTACATCTTAATAACCCATCGTTTCCAGTGTGGTCACGGAATGATGCCCGGTTTAATGTTTCTTTGTTTGTTATTTGCGAATTCAAATAAAAGATAAAAGTTACCATTTCACATAAAATTTGTTAAACTTTTAACGTAAATTGATTTTAATTATTCATTTAAAAATTACCTCAACCCTTATTTATCACGCAAAAAATTGAAACAAAATTTTCTTCAATGTTTCTTTTTAACCAGACTATTATTTATATAAATAATTAACCAACCCACATCCCAATGAAAATCAAAAATTATGCGGTCTAAAAAAGTTAATAACATTAATTTTTGATAAATACTGCATAACTCAACAGAGCTTTATGTTTGAAATTAGAGCAAACAATTTAGATTGACAATAGTTTATAAAATAGATTTTGCTTTTTAATAGAACTTGAAAACATTTTTGCTTATGTTTTTGAAATAGTTTTGATTCTATTGAAATGAAATAAAATTTGTTAAATAATATCAATTAAAGTTAATTTTTTTAAGTTTTTAAAGTTAGATAATTACTCATTGTGTTGTTAAAAATAGAATTTTTTAATCTGATTGAAAATTTCAGATATAATGTGTCTGGCCGTATGTCGGGTGTGCACACTTATTCTAATTGATCTTTACTTAATTAAAGGGGTATGACCAGTTTATTATGTAAATAAATGGATTTAAACCAATTTCTTATGTTAATTAAGTGAAATACAGGTAAACAAGGCCATAATAAACTGTTCATATGAACAAAATTATGCTCAAAATTGTTATTAAAATGACCAAAATTTGGCCAAAAATAGCAACATTTAAGCCAAATGAGCATATAATAGTCAAAAAAAACCAAACTTGGGCAATATCCTGCAAAAATAAAATATAATATTTAGTCACCTACCTTAAATTGGTGTAAAATAGTGATTATAAGTTTCAAAATGGCAAAAAAGGATTAAAAATTAGCCAAAAAGTTCAAAAATATCAAAAATCACCAAAATTAAAAAAACAATATGAGTCATCTGCCTCTATTTGCTGTAAAAAAGAAACTTACGGCTCAAAACAAATAAAAATATGGTTAAAAAATTATGTAAGATTAGCTTAAACATTCAAATTATGTAAAAATAACTCAAGACAAAATTACAAGTTTTGCAGCATTTGCCTCAGTTTTGTAAACTTTCAAATATTATCAGTCGAGAAGTAAACAAAAATTTTGGTTAAACGGTTTTATAAAACTGGTTAATTTTATAAATTATAAATCAGAACATAAGGGCATCTGCCGCTTTTATAGTATATATCAATAATTATTGTGGCACATACTTATTTAAAAGACAATTACTAGTTTATAGTTAAAACACTGGAAGCGAGGGTACAAAGTAAGCGAGCGACAATATTCTAACTGAATTTAACATTACAAATCAGATATTATTACCGTATCGATCTTGTTAATTCTAGATAAGCTAAAACATATTAATTTTATAACAATTAAACTGAAAACTAATATAGTTATGACACTAGTATGCATTAACATTAGAAAAAATATTTCTTAAATAAAGCATTAACATAAAAAATATGTCAGGAAATTGTCTGTTTTACCGAGTCTTCTTTAAATCATTTTTATTTTTTGTCACAAAACTATGATTGAAATTTGATTAGAAGAGTTTTGACTAAAGTTGATATATCTCACGTTATGACACTTGTCATAACAATTTTAAACCAAGGTAGTTTATTTATTAGAGAAATCACCGCGTAGATAAAATAGGCCTTCTATTTCAAGATTAAAATATGAACCAACAGTTATCACAATGGCCAACATAACATTGTTTTGCATGTCTTGTATGATTAACAACGGTCTCAATTTCCGATGCAAATACGTAAAGACTCTGAAGTATTTTATAAAATAACAAGTAACGCAGAAGGTTTGCAAACAAATATTAAGTGATATTTGACTTGTTACTCAAATTACTATATTGTTTAGCGTATACAAACTCTGTACATTGTCTTGAAATGTATAAATTCGACATAAGAGACAAATTTATTGTTAGAGTTAGAATAGTTGATCCCACTTTTGAATCGAGGGTTATTTACAGATGTACACTGACAACTACAAGGAGTGGAGAATCAAAAACAGTATATACCGAGTATATTGTTAATTTATTGTCGCGAACGGCTTTGATTTTTTCAACTTCTATGTATTTTGTTAATATAGTGGTAATCTATTTTACTTTATAAACAACTTATAAGTTAATTGCTTAACGTACCAAATTTAATTTGAGTAATCTTGTAAATGTTTTATTTCATTTGTGTTATGATATAAAAATTAAAATAAAGAATAAACATTAAAAAAAATATGTCAACATTTTGCGAAGACTATTTACATTTCCAACTCCCTGTTAGCTTAAAAGTTTTTGTATTTTAGGTAAAATAGGAGCTGTATTTTAATTTTTTTGAATTTTTATTTCATTATGATAAAAGGGTACGTGATTTAAAGTTGTTTTTTTATTTATTTAATTTTAAAATCTTTTAAAGTTTATTTTGTAAAGTTATAAAGTTTCCATTTTATTATTTTTTCAAATCCAAGCCATGCCTTATATTTATATATTGTGTATATGGTTTGAAAATCTACTTTATTAAAAAAGTTTTCGAAAAGACTACAACAAAAGAACATTCTGTTAGAAGTCTTAAATCAATACTTAATATGACAATAAAACTTAAAAACAGGCTAAGAATAACATAATTTTCTTTTAATTAAAGTTAATACAAATTTTTAAAGCACTTTTAATAAAGAACAAGATCGATACGGTCATAATATCTGATTTTGCGGTTTATATTTTAGATAGTATATGGTCGCTCCCTCTCTTCGTTCGCTAGCTACAATGATTTTATATTTTCTGTTATAAGTTAGTTATTATGTTAAAAGCATATTATGTAGTTTTTTACCATTTTAATTCTATAATTCAATATTTTACAGCAAAAAATGGCATATTCCACTTTTGGTATTAAGCAAGTTTTATCATTTTAGCCTAATGTTTCCCATTTTGGCTAGTTTTTAGGTATTTTTTTGCCATTTTGAGTCTGAAATGTTGCTATTTTTATGTCAAAACCGGCATATGCCACTTAATTTGTATTCTTATTATTCACCATTTTTGCGTAAATTTGTATATTTTGGCCAGTTTTGTGGTGTTTTTTGATATTTTTTCAACAAAAAGCGGCCTATGCCACTAAAGTTTTAGCCTAAATTTTGACTATTTTTATCAGATTTATGCCTATTTCGGCACAATTTTGTCCATATTTGACACCTTATTAGCCAATTTTGATCATACTTTTTGTATTTTTGACCATTCATTTTGTCCTTTTTGACTAAAAAATTCCCTTTATTAGCATAAAAAGTTAGTGAAAATCCCTTTATTAAAGTAAGAAATTGGTGAATACTTTTTTATTAGAGTAAAGATCAAAATCCATTTATTAGAGTAAAGATTAAAATCCCTTTATTAAAGTAAGAAATTGGTAAAATTCCATTAGTAGAGGAAAGATCGAAATCCCTTAAATAACATAAAAGTGTGCACGGACAGACAGACAGACGGACAGACGGAGAGACATTCACAAATCCATATATCTGACAAATTTGCAGTCAGACAAAAAAGATGAAATTTTGTTTTAAAGTAAATAATTATTTGAACAAAATTTTTTATCATTATCACTATATATAAAAAACATTATTTGTGTGTTTGTATGTTTGTTTGTTTGTTTGATCCTTTATAGGCGCCTCCTCTGTGGGTTCCACCCCCTCGACACCTATATCAATGGATTCAGCTCAACGAGAGGAGTGCACATCAGGAGGTTTCAATGTTGTGGGACCCCTCCTGAAAAATGGGGGTGGAAAAACTGATTCATTAGCACTATATGCGAGCCTTCCTAACATCCACCCCCACGACCCCTATATCAATTGATTTAGATTAAAGAGAGAAAGTCAAATAGGGGGTCTCGAAATAATCGGCACCCCCTCATTCAGGAGGAGACCAAAAAATGTTGAGAACACAATAAAACACCTATATCATTCGACTCTACTGATTAAGCTGAGTATAATGAGGGGTCGCTCGAGGGGGTGGGCACCCCCTCATACAGGAGGTGTCCATAAAAATGTTTAAATACCTTTTAAAACCTATATCATTTAACTCAGCTCAAAAAACGGAGTTAAATAAGGGGTCACACGAGGGGGTGGGCAACTCCTCATGAAAATTCTATACATTCACAATTTATATAAATACTAATAACCCGTGCGAAACACGGGCTGAAACCTTGTTTTAAATAACTATGAAAGAATTCGTAAAATAATTCTGAAATTAGTTGAATCAACTTTTCAACAAATCATAACCATAATATATGTCATGAAGCACATTACTACAAAAGTCAATATCCATATATGATAAAAATTTTGTATCTTTAATATTAATTTGTTGATGTTAGAAATTGATAATGTTGGCATTAACTTTAACTTAATATGCTTAAATTTCAAAAGTTAATATTATATTTTAATTGTAATTGAGAATATTTTTGTTGTTTTTTCATTTGAAATCCAACTCAAAAATGCATATTTAACCGAAATATCCAGTATTTAAAAATCATACATAAATTCATAAAAAATTTATGTTTATTATAAATAAGTAATAAAAATCGACTAATAATTAATTTTATGATCTATAAGTGTTAAAGCTATAACCCTTTGTTATTACAAAAATTGAATTAATTACAAACATAACAAATGAATCATATTTTTTATTAAAAGTTATGACTTTGCATTGGTAAAGTAATCTATCATTATACTTCTATTCCGATGCCTTATAGAAAAATCAATTGAATAATAAGAACGTGAATTTAATATTTTTGATATTTTTAATAATGACAAATAACTTGAAGATTAGGTTGTAAGCAACTGATATTTTCAAGTGACTAAACTTTCTCTTTAATTTCAAGTGTGTTTGACTTTAAGCAAGAATTAATCCGTTTATAAGATAATACATATTATGTTATCAGTCAACAATTTTCTCGCATTTGCTGACATAAAATCGCATTCAAATTTTTTAAAAGATAATACATATTATATTATCAAAGTCAACAATTTAGTGGCATTTGCTGACATAATATCGCATAAAATTTTACTAAAATCTTAAAAAATCATTTTAAATCTTTTTATTTTTTAAAAATAAATTATGCTAAAAAGATTTTCCCTATATTAATTATAACCACAATAAATGTTGAAAACGCAATCTGTATCGGAACTTTACTTGATTTGAGTGTTTATCCTAGGTCCATAAGTATTGGTGGTTCGTTTACAGTTAACTGCGTCCCAAAGATATCGAGTGATATGGTATTGAACTATATTATACTATACAAGTATAATCAACAGTTTTACAAACGAATAGCAAATCAAACTACTTGTAAATAATTGAAATTTTTTTTATAAAATTACTCATTAAAATAGGGCTAAAGTTTTATTAACTTAAAGCTATAAAAACGTTAATTAATGGCATCACAAACATTGACGATAATAATAAGCCTATTGGTTTAATGACAATCAACAACGGTAATAGTTTATCAACCGGTACTTATAAATGCTTTATGATTTCTAGAATTAAATCGAATAACAATGACATGGAAGTTTCTATAAATGCTACGCTTTATATTCAAACTTCAGTTCGCCTAACTTTAATACCAGAAAAATTTATGATAAACGAGACTACAAAAGTAATCTGCCAGTACGCGATTGCGCAGAATAATTATTTATATTCATTAATATTAGCGAAAGAGTGGACAAACTTCACTGAAATTTATGCGAACGGAACAAGTATGCGGCAAAATATTTTACAAAAAACTATATTATAATAAATTTATTAATTAAATTTTAAGTATGTTTCTTTTAATAATTACTAGTTAAAAAGATCAATGTTTCCGCACTCACTACTGATTTGAATCTAGGCATTATGACGGCGAACATCACTGCTGATTCTGAAGGATCATACACATGCACACTATCTTATTGGGATGATTACCGTATTTTGAGATCAACTTTTGACCGGTTTTATAGCGTTGAGAATTCAAACAGAACGCATACAAATTGTACGCACGCACGCACAACATCGTTCATGTTCGGTTTTTTAATAATTTTAGCGATTAAATATTCTATTCATAGTACTGTTTAAATAAATAAACTAAACTTAGCATATAACAAGAATTAATTTTCATTAAAGTTATATAAGCAATCAAAATATACTAAAATAATTAGTCTAATAAAATTATTTTACAGAACCTTTAAAGAAATACAAAGTATTAGTTGTAATCAAAAATGTGACCTTCAAAACTGATTTATTATGAATAAAATTTAATTGTAATAATTATTAAAATCTAAATGTATTTAATTTGCAAAACAATTCGATAACGTTGTAATACTTGCTGAGTGAAATATTAAGTCAATGACTCATTAAAATGGTGTAAATTTAATAGTAAATGTTTTGTGAAATTTTATAATATCTAAAGTAAAATATTTGTGAATTAATTTTCGTTCATAAAAACAAGAGATTCCAATGCAAGCTAAAGCCGCACGTAAATTAAGGTTAGAACAATTAAAACTGAATAACAATGCTTACAACAATACCGCGAACAAAAGAGTTAATATAGTTAGTGAAAATAGCGAAGATTCTAGTGCTTCAATGGATTCTAATGACTCGAATGAAACTTTAAACTCGAACTCTCATCAGTAGGAGGGACTGATGAGATATTGTTTAACAAAATCCCTCAAAGAAAATCCAATGTTAAATCCAACAATGTACCAGACGATAGCAATATATCGAAATCGAAAAATTCAGTTAAATATTTAAACCCGAAAATTAATATTAATATAAATGGTACTAAAATAGTTAGTGCATTATTAGATACTTGCGCTAGATATGGAATTATAAGCAACAAAATTGTGCAACAATTAAACCTTAAACAAGAAAATATGAATTACACATTAAGAGGTTTAAATTCAACGGTTAGCTCAATGGGTAGTACTTATGGCAGAATCACTAAATTAAATGAAACAAAGAATAAATTATTATTCAAAATCTCGAACACAGTTTGTTATGACATGATTTTGGGTATCGATTTCATGAAAAAATTAAAAGTCATATTGAATTTAGGAACAGACAGTTATTATTATACATTAAATAATAGCATGAAAAATATTGATCATAATACTACGATAAATATTACATTTAAAACTAATGGTACGGAAACGAAACAAAAGCCAACTAATGAAGTGCATATTATTGAAGAAAATAAATATTTTGAAAATTATTTTGAGTCTATTAATAATGTCGAAACTGTCAATAATATTATGTTTTGTGAAATTTTATAAAATCTGAAGTAAAATATTTGTGATTTCATTTTCGTTTATAAAAACAAGAGATTCCAATGCATCATTTGAAGCAAAAAAATTAATATTAACTAAACGAGATTTTGTTGGTAAATCAATATTCTTATCATTAGTGATTGTGAATACGCGTTATCTAAAGTATATTTGCCATACAAGAATGCGCCATAAAGTGAAATAATATAAAAGTAATAAAAACATGAAAAATTAAGTGAAACCAAAAGTTTTAGCTAATAATTTGTCATTGAATATTCTGCAATTCGATTCGAATTAATAAACGACATTAAACATGTATTTTGATAAACTGCACGCTCAATATCCGAACCAATTTCACTTAAATAAGAAATAAAATCAGCTTTAATATTATAATAAAATACTTGTGATTCAATATATATGTTTCATAACTTCAATGATGCCATCATTTGGATAATGTTCTTTTATTTTGATTATCTGTTTTTAAATTATCAGTTTTTTATTTCAATAGATTGTTATTTGCCTCATAAAACAGGTATCGATCAATTTCGGATAAATTTGGATCACG
>JAQIXJ010001610.1:0-19647 GCA_034700185.1 Phthiracarus laevigatus | reverse complement strand
CATTTGCAGTCGACCTTTAAAAATTGTCGAAAATTAAAATACATTTGGATATGGAAAAATTGATATGGAACTGATTGCCTCTGATATCCTCATTCGATAATGCAAAAAACACGTAACAAATTGGTTTTAATATCAAGAAAATTTAGAAATTCTCCAGTTACCAAATATATTCCCACAATTTTATTATAGAAGAATGGATAAAAACAAAATTGAAACAAGAACGATACGGTCATAATATCTGGCTTTGCTATTTAATTTTTATTTAGTTTATTGTCGCTCTCTTTTTTCATTCGCGCGCTCCCATTATTTTATATTATTTTTTCTGTAATAAGTTAAACATTATGTTAAAATGTTAAAAGCAGAAAAAATTTAAAAGTTGTAAAATATTTAAAAAAGTTAAAAAATTAAACATTAAGTTAAAAGCAAATGAAATCAAATACAGCTCACATTTTTATCGCTTATTAGCAGCATATGCCACTTTAATATTTGAGTTTTGACATTTTTGCCGAATTTTCTTTTTTTTGACTAAATTTTGCGACCATTTTGAGACTGTAAAACACTATTTTTACAGCAAAAACCGGAATATGCCACTCAAATTTTATTAATAATATTGGTCATATTTGCCCAAAATTGCCTATTTTGACTAGATTTTTTATCATTTTTAGCATAAATATCCCAATTTTTACTGTAAATAGCGGCATATGCCACTTCAAATATTAATCAAGTTTTGGCTATTTTAGCCTGAATTTGTTCATTTTGGCCAGTTTTTTGGTCTGTTTTTCCTATATTTAGCCTGAATTTTGGTATTTTTTCAACAAAAGGCTGCATATAACACTCAATTTTCAACCTTAATTTTGACCATTTATGTGTAATTCCTCCTATTTTTCTCAGGTTTTTTGCCTATTTTGACGGAATTTTGGCCACTTTAACACCCATTTAATACCAATTTTGAGCATACTTTTTGCCATTTTCGACCCTATTTTTTGTCCTTTTAAACCTAAAATCTCTTTATTAGCATAATAAATAGTGTTAAATCCCTTAATTAACAAGAAATTGGTAAAATCCTTTTATTAGAGTAAAGTACAAAATCTCTTAATTAACATAAGAATGTGCGCATACAGACAGATGGACATAGTTAAATCCATATATCTGACAATTTATAGAAATTTGTAGGCTTATAACGATCCTAACAACAATTGGATCACAAAATCTTAATCGTGGTTCGTTTCCATACTGAAATAATTATAAACCGCTTTTAAATAAATGGCTTCCATCCGAATCGATAACTAAATTTTGACTTATAATTTCTCTCATAATGATTTCAGTATCTCTTTTCATCGGTATAATAGGATTTATTTATTTATAATTAATATTAAACTACTTTTAAATTTAAATTTTCTTTGATCATTATGCTTAATGATTATTTTAACACTAACTATTATTACTTCATTTTTAAAACTAAAATCTAATGAATTTGGTTAATAAGTAATAACATTGCTGAAATTTGATAATTAGATTTTATTGTAATAATCAATATAATTTGCTAGAAAATAAAATTAGCTACAAAATTTATAATTAATATTTTTTTTATTTTAGTACAAATATTTTAGTTATATAAATTATTTCAATGGTATACTTAATTTAAATTTTTTTCGAAAAGCATTAAAAAAATTTTGAAGGTTGAATTTTTTAATTAAAATTTTAGCTCACTTTTTAATCAAAACTCGTGCTTATAAATTTGACAATGTCTGTTGCAATTTTATATTAATAAGGGGTTCCAGCTTCTTACTATCATGGATTTTAGAACTAATATATTTGTTTGCATAATTAGGTTGTATTAATCTAAGAATAGTGAATAGCTCTCTATAATTGTGTTGGTTTTGTTTTTATGAAATATTTTATTTTTAAAGATTATATTAAATATATAGATTAAGTAATATCTAAGTCTTGAGTTTAATCTCCTTTGAAATTTGTGTTTCGATTATGTTCTTCAACATAAACTTTATTTTTTGCAATAATTTCAATCATTTAAATTTAAACATTGAAAATCATCACCATCATTTTAAGATATTATGGGGTTAAAAATAACCCCATGCTCACTTTATGAATGCAATGACTTACAATTGTAGTTTATTATTTTTATTAAATAAAAAAATTACTTTATTATCGTTATTTTCAATGCTTTATTTTAATGGTTAGCATTAATTTTTAACAATTGCTATTAAATGTGATTATTTATAAACTTACTCCAAATGATCATAAGATGATCAATAAACTCCTCCATCTCCGTTCTTCCGATTTGTTTCGATCTTTCCATCTTTTCTAATATTATTAGCATACATTAAAATTAAATTACAAAAATATTTAAAAATCATAAAGAATTACATGATCTCTAAAAAATAATTAATATTATTCAGGAATAGCGATAACTATGTCTATTGCGAGTAACATTAATGAAATGAATAACTTTACATTATTAAAATGAATGTTAAGTCAATGACTTTTTGTTACTAGATAATCCGCAAATGCCTGCCAATATTTTGTTGGACGCACCTAATTGTGTCTATGAGTGCACACTAACAAATCATAGAATGTTTATTACTCAGTGTTCTATTGTCTACTTATATTAATTACTGTAATGAAAGTAATAAAATAATGCAATTATTTTTTTAAGTCAAATATGGAAAATAGATGGAACTTGAGTGCTAAGTATTGTATTATCAATAACTTAATAGCAAAGCGTTACCCCAATTGTAAAATTATAATTACTTATATAACATTTGAATACGATCAAAGCATAATGCTTAGAATGCATAGTTTGTTTCCGTTTAAACGCGCGAATGCTTTTGATTATAATTATTTGCGTAAGTGTTGCCCGAATACTGCATTGAGTTTCTTCATTTTCTTATAGTAATGAAATAAAATGATCCAAATAGAGAAGTGATCCAAATTTTAAAAATCTTAATTCATATTTATTAAATAACAAGTATTGAAATTGTATTAAAAAATTACATTGAATTATATTTTTGAAAAAACAACAATAGAAAACTATACAGTATAAATATCATCGATAAAGTTGTGACCTCAGCTCGAACCTGCAGAACTGAATGAGATTTTATTTTGATGATGAGCTTATGTCTAGGTCGTTCTCGATCTTCAAGTCTCAAAGTGTATTAATAAAATGTTGAAAAATATTATTGACGAATGGCATCATGATTTTTGAATATTTTGTTGACCTAAAAGTTTAAATTTTTCTATTTTCCAATCTTCTTTCCAGCCGCCAAACCGCCCGTTTTAAATGCTTTACCGCCAGCGGCCACACCATTCTTGATACCTTTACCTGCTTTAGCAAACGCTTGCTTCGCACCTTTAGCTCCTCCGGCTTTAGCGAACGCTTTTTTACCAGCTTTAGCTCCTTTTAAAATTTAATATAAGTTTGTCAAATTATTATATAATGGTAATTAAAATCCCAATACCTTTCTTGAATCCAGCAGCACCAGACGCACCAGCGAATCCACCCTTCTTTCCAGCAGCGCCAGCCGCTCCACCTGCTGCTGCAAATCCTCCCACTTTACCAATTTTGAATCCTTGGCTTAATCCAAACTTCTTAATTGAACCGAATTTCTTGTTATATCCAGCCGCAAAAGCTTTACCAAACCCGGCTTTTTTACCAAACTTTTTGAATTTTTTGCCAGCAGCTCCGAATTTTTTAGCTGCACCTCCCTTTTTAAATCCCGCAGCGCCTCCCGCTGCTCCAGTAGCAACGCCTCCGGCTTCACAAAAAGTATTTTAACAATCAGTTTTCAAAGTCACTAAAACTATTGATAAGTAAAGTTACCTTTTCCAAACTTAGCACCCGCTGCTGCGGCGCCTTTAGCTGCTCCAGCAAAAGCAGCAGCGCCTCCTTTTTTAAAACCAGCTGCACCGGCAGCTACCGCCGCTTTTTTCCCAGCAGCAGCTGTTTCAGCCACCGCTAAATCAAGTTCACTGGCAGCTGATTCTAATTGCTCAACTGCTTCATATGGCACGATATTATCCGATTGATATTCTTGAGCTATTGAGGAACTTATAACAAAAGCCAAGACAATCTGAACGATATAAAAGAATTAAACTTAATACTATTTTTTTTATAAACATTGTTTCTTACACATTTGAAAATCATTTTCACTTTTCTTATACCAAAGTACTTTTTAAACGGAATACGAAACTCAAAACGCAAAATGATATGATTTTCTATTTTATGTTTCGTTTTTATAGTAAAAGTTTTGTTAATGAATTTTATGAGTGAACTTGACTTACGGGAAATTTTTGATTAATAGCATTTGCAGTCGACCTTTAAAAATTGTCGAAAATTAAAATACATTTGGATATGGAAAAATTGATATGGAACTGATTGTCGCAGATATCCTCATTCGCTATGCATGCATATCTTGCGCACGAAATGTTTCGTATTGTATTTTAGTAGAGCAGCGCGTTTTTAATTGTACTGCAAAACGATTTCCTTTAACCAATTTAAACGTTTAAATGCATATTTGCGCTAAACGTTTGCCCATTATTAAAATTTGTAATAAAAATTAGTGATGTAAACCTGTAAATATATCCATGATTCGCATTCTTTGCTTTACTTTATTTGAGTTTATTGTCCTATCTCTGATTATTGAATGGATCAGCAATAATTTTGATTAATTTAGCCGATCAAATCGTTTTACTTTTAATGTACACATAAATCTTTATTGTCAATCTTATAAATCCTTATATTATCTTCGGTTGATGTAATAGAATAAAAACATGAATAGCGATTAATGTTTAGGAGATAAATTTTCACAAATTACAGTAAACATTATGAATAAAACTATATTTTTTTAGAAATAGAAAATGTTGGAATATTTATGCACAAAGTGTTTGCATAATTTTGAATGTGGCTTTTATTCATACATGGACACGATGTGATATATATACGTGTGAGATTAAACGATCTTAAGGCAGTCGCGGAGCATACAAAGTAGTGTATTATGTAGAAAATTATGCGTTCAGTGGCGGAAATATACCACACCGTGTGTCCTTGCATGCTTTTATTCCTTTTTACACAGTATACTTGTACTGTCATCAGAATTATACGCGTAACGGCCACATTTTAACGTGGTCACCATCACACTCGCTGCCATCTCTGTTCACGTGCATCCGTATGTTTATGTAATACATGAGATTTGAGATAACTTCCCCAAATCTATTATTGATAAATACAAACGCACCCTGGAAACTAACCTGACGTATCTTATCACTCACACATTTAAGTTGGTGAATTACGCGTTAACCCATTCAACCACAGAGAACACATTAATTTGTAAATCAAATTTTCCAAATTGGTTTTTTATAGTGACTGATAATATTTTCTAGTTGTTATATCGAAAACTACCGGCTGTGCGGTTTAACCACGTTTTAGCTGGCTAGCATTGCGATTTGTTGCTAAATTAAATAATACCATAATTAAATTGAACAATTAAAACTTGAGTCATGTTGCTTATTACATAATGATGGGCGGCTAGTAATGACAATTTTTGAAATATTTAAAACTTTAAATGACGGTTTGAAGCTTAATTTGAATTTAATCCAAAACACAAGATTGAAATAGATTTAAATAATTAATTTATAATTTAACAAAACCTATGACTTTATACATGGAAAAATATAAAACTCGAAAATTTTTGAACACATAGAACTTGTAGAAGAAAACAAAGAATTCAAGCTTTAACGATACAGTATAATCAAAGATTAACAACCTTCATTGAAGTGAGTCTACAAAAAATACCTAGATGAAAAAAATGCGTGAAATTTTCAAATCAACCACAGAACAACCAGAAAAAATAGATATAAATGAAATTAGTTGCAACTCTGAAATAATACGAGAAGATGTTGTATATACGTCAATGAAAAGAAAAATAAATGATAGTGAAATTGAAGAATGGGAAAACACAAGCTATTTTTCGAATAGCTGGATTTCACAAACAGAACTTTATCAAAATGATCTTGTTCCTATCAGCACTGTTAAGCGAGAAGACGTTAAACCATGGTTCGAGTTTATGTTTAACATCGAAAAATAGACGCAGTCTGCATACAATATGCTTCGAGACTACAAGACTAAAATCTTCCCGACATCGCAAATTCGAATGGAAGTTTCATAAAAAAAGGAAAATGAATTCCGACTTTATAAGGGATCATTTTAAATCAGTTATGCACCAAGATGTTTTCGCTTGTCTCAAAACCAAAAAAGTTAAAACTTTAGAAAACTATATTAAAAAATCTAAAACAGTTGGGGAATGCCGAATAAATGAATCAGAACTAAATATAACTGCGACCATGTTTCAACGGTGTTTACAGAAGTAAGAGCAGGCACATCATTTAGATCTTATACACTATTTGATCAACTTAAGGAGTTAAATGGTATCAAAATGGGATACTATCACAAAGACAAAAACGCAGCACAAAGAATGGTTTATAGCTTAAGTAATCAGAATCATTTTGACTTAATGAAAACACTGAGAAACAAAAATCGCTCAGTTATCCTTATGACTGATACAGCAACCGATAACGCAAATAACCATATATTAACTTGTTACATGTTCTTATTAGAATATTATCAACCAAAAGCATACTTTTACAAAATATTACAACTAAAGTTTGAAGAATACGCGGAGGCGATATTGAATGCTTTGAGTATTAGTTTTGAAACTGACAACATAACTGACTAATTAAAAGAAAATTTTGTCGCATTTGTTAGTGATGGAGTCCGCGTGTTTACTTTAACAAAAGCTTCAGTTAGTGTTAAATTCTCTTATTGGATAATACCACAAGAAAAAACCTTTATAGGCTTTCATGATTTGCCACATCGTCTGCAATTAGATTTAACGCATAGTTTTGTTGTGAGTCACAACTAGTGACCCTTTATTGGATGCCAGTACAGGCTCACAGGCTCTCAAAGCCTATTACTCATTTCTAGATCTTTCTATAGACTCATAGTTAAAAACATTACACACGTTCAACGTGTAACATCTCATACCATTCAATGTTATTGAACCTCACTTCTATTGTAGACTCCAATCTGTTCACATGTATTGATTAGCTCTAATTATTATAACGCATATCTGTTTCATTTTATAACTGTATTATAATTTTGTTTGCTTTCATAATAAATTGTTTCATTTTAAGTGAAGCCTTTATTTATTTATGGTTAGCCATTCCTCCTAAATCTTCTAATCGTATACAAACCATAACAGTTTTAAGAAAAACATAAACTTAATTTATGTTGAAAACGTATTATTTGACTTAGCACACTCTTTGTTATGGCTCTTCACATTTAGCTGCAGCACATTTGCACGAATATCAAAACCTTAATGATGAAAAAGCGTAATATTATGCGAAAGTATTTCGAAGTAGTTGGATTTCATCAAAACATAATGCTATTTTAAAAGTTAATAAAGTCATGGAAGCAATTTGTATCAGATTTAGACGTTATTTCTAAAGACAATTCATTCACGCAAAGAATAATAAAAAATGCAGTTAAATTTATTGAGAGACTCAAAGATTAAAATTTTTTTCTGACAATGCATTTTCATGGAGACTTGCTTAAAATAATTCATGCGATCCTAAAAATCTACAAAAACGAGATAATTTATTAATTAGTTTAAGCCAAATTATTGACTCATTAATTTGAAAATTTAGAAACACTTAAAACTACGAATGGTGCATATCTAACTGATTTTATAAAAAAATCTCATCTCTAAAGATTGGAGTGATTATAAAAACAAGCAAACTATTTTTCAATTAATAACATTAACCTAAACAGACGAAGAATAAAGCGACATAACTATTCGTGGAAATAAAATTATTAAGCCTATTATTGAAAAATTACTAAACTACTTTCCAATATCGGACGATTTCGATTAATACAATAAACTGGAGCCAACCAAACTGCCTTATCTCATAACAAACCCCGAATTTTATGAATATAAAGAGCTCTTGGCTATTTGTTATAAATTAGGCATCAAAAAAAAATTCAGATGTGTCATTTTATTTTAAGAAATTTTAAAAAGTATTTTATCAAATTTAAAAATGTGGGAATAATAAACACTTTTGGGTATAACAACTTTCCAAAGAAGATAAACAAAGGAATACTTATATGAAACTCATTATTGAAACACTTTTATCTATTGGAAATGCAGAGTGTGAAATGGGGATTCTCAGCGTTGTCATTTATTAAAGATCCAAAGCGTGCGCAACTGACTACACAAACATTAGAACAGATAATGAGATAAAAAATAAATGTTCCTACATCTTTTGCAGAGTTTGATGCAACACAATTTGCTAAAGGGTGGATAAAAAATCATTTACGAACAGAGGATTCATCAAAAACAAGAAAAAATTACTTAAATTATAGTTTTAAATTTAATTACTCAAATTTAATTTTGGTTTTATTTTAATAGTTCAACCACATAAAAGTACATAACAAGATGATATTGACATTGCATCCTAAAAAGACATTGATTTAGATGAAGAATCAGACTTTGAATGATACTTTTTTAATATTTTTAGGGTAATTTATCAATTAATGGTAAAATACGAATTATAGCATAGAATTAAATAAAAGGTTAGTTTTATTTTAAAAAAATTTTTAAGGCTGATTTGTTTTATTTATATCTTTGTTGCTCTCATAAATTTATTTTATTATTGATTTCACATAAATTGGCAGACGATTTCACTTATATTTGCAGATGTTATTTACATATTTTATTTAGCATAACCAGTGATAAAAGATAGAGTTTAATCATTTAAACAAAACATTGTGATTCAATAATATTAACTACATAAAAACTTTTTGCATAACGTCATAAACGATTCGAGAAAAATTTTAATTGTTTAAGGTTTATATACAGCATATCCTAAAAATTGTTTAATGATTTTAAGATTTATTATTACTTAAAATACAATTGTAATAATAACATTTGAAATAATACCTATAGTGTTTACCATTTTTTAGTAATTTTTTCTAATTTGGAAACAAATTATCGCTTAAATCCAAGTAATTTGACCCCCCTTCCCTAAAGTTTTGAAAAGTCGGATAGTTACAACCCAGACCGACACAGTCTGGGACACCCTGACATAACATAATAGTTGCTGTTTAAAAATTCATTGTTTTAAGATTCTAAAGTATTCACTTCAATTATATTATTGGTTTTATAATTCCTTGTAAAGTAACTATTTAACATATTAGTGCTTATTTCAATGTTTTTTATTTTCTGCAATATTTACTGTTTAACAAGCAAATCACTTTGTTTGCAGTTGTGGTACACTTATGCTTCGGTGTTTTCTTTCCTCTTCAGTAATTATTATTATTCTTCGGCATTAACATAAGTATAGGATACGCGTTAACGCGTGCCCTTTACATTATATATTCTGACTAGTTTTGGTTACCCTAAGTATTTCGACTCAATAATCAAATACACGACATTAGCTGGCACCTCCACCTTATTTGTAGTGAAATTTTTCAGATTAGATTCCAAAATGTTTTATAAAAAGCTTAGACAAGGGAATGATTTGAGATAAAAGCTATCAGTGGTTGAAGTCAATGTACATCTATTTTCGGGAAAACTATCTTACAAAGATTAATTGTCTTTTAAAGCTTGAATGCACTCTTTTACTCTATCAAGCTTTTACACTATACGATTCGGTGAGCAACCCTTTCCCATAGCGTGCATACCGCAATACAATAGCTAATTTGAGACCAGTAATTGCCTCTTTTATCAAAATTAGTTACAGAAAAGTTATAATAGTTGCTATTTTTGTCAATAGCTTATAAAAACATACTTTGAATTTTGATAAATAAATTCAAAATTGAAAAATAAAAAAGTACTTTTTGTTAACTTTAGGAAAGCTAAACATCTTTTCATGAAAACAATAACTGGACGATAGTCATAAAGATAACTACAATAGATTTTTTTTGAAGTTAAGGATTATGCAAAGTTAAAGCTTAAACTTGCTAAAATCACAGAACAAAAGGTGCCTTAACTTTTATACTTGAAAACGATAAGAAAATAGTTGAATTTGAACTGATTATCCACAATTTGAACTTGGTGGACACATTAATGAAAGTTAAAAACAGAATCAAAAACAGAAGAGATTTTAGATAAAAACAAAAACTATTAAATCAATAATTGATAATCAAATTGATAAGAATAGAAAATATAATTTAGAATGTAACATCTAATAATAATCGATGCACACAAAGTAATCCAAACTTTTAAACCTAAATAACTCCGTTCGCGTCCTGCAAAATCTCCAATCATTATATAATGATCTTTGAATGTCCATAGCGAAATTTTTGTGAATGATGTTGAATAACATTTAGGAAAATTATTGAATAAAAATAATTAAATTTGAATAAGGAAACCATTATTAAACTATTTCTGATTTAAATTTCCCAATCACTAAAAACAACATACCATGGGAAATCACTCAATGCGTACCTACACAAAGCACACTTAATTTTTGCTAGTTCACTGTTGGCTCGCTATTACATATGCTTCCTTATTATAAGTGCACATAAGGGGCTATTCATCTTATTAGGATAAAAATGTATTACATTAACCAAATACAAAATGAGTTCATTAAAATAATGTTAATAATCGGAGATATACGGACACCATGTGAGCTCACTAAACATCTGCTAATCAATAAAATAGTCATACAAAAGACAGCTTATATTAAATAGCCAGACCTATGTTTGCAGAAAGAACTATTGTTGTTTATAATAATTGACAAGCGTTTTGTTTATCGAAACTCGTTATAAAGTTGATCATATAAAAAACACACAACAGATAAATAAATAATACAATACCAGGAGATAGATTTAAACGACATTAATTTTATTTGTTAGTAATTATGAATGTCCATTTTCTAAACCTTTGAAAAATTAATGCTTTATTTTAATTTTAAGAGTTTATTGAATTGTTACCTTAATTGTTTTATTGTTGTCTTCTGTTTGAGTGCCACGCTATTTAGTAGAAAATGATTACTAGTTTGGCAACCAACTGATTCAAAATCTGCTAATCCATCCGTGTTTGTTTCGGAGCCTACAAAATCTTCATCACTCAATTCCATTTCGTAACATTCCTATCATTTAAAAATTCATATCAAAAATTTACCATATGCACATAAATATTACTTTCGTTCTTCTAGTAATCATTCTTTTCTACACATTTAATTGATAAATTCCGATACCCATAGGGACATCGTTACATAACGATATTCCATTACCCATAGGGAAATCGTTACAAAACGATATTCAAATACCCACAGGGTAATCGTTACATAACGATATTCCAAGACCCATAGGGAAATCATTACATAACGATAACAAAAAACCCATAGGAAAATCGTTACATAACGTTATTCTAAAACCCATAGGGAAATCGTTACATATTCAAGTAATTCGTTACATACTCTCCCAAAATCAGCCCACACAACACGCGTTCAGATAATAAGATGACATAGTTAATTAATAATCAATATTATTACGAGCCGATTGGGATTTCTTTGTATAATGATGAGAGGATACAATGCGATGTCATTACTAAATGGAAACTACACGATTCAAGTGGAATATTGTAAGATTTTCATTAAATGGTAGTACACAGCACTATAATTAACGCGGGAACCCAACACGTGTAATTATAACCGTGTATTACACAGATTATATAATCAGTGCCTTTAGCTTCCATCATACTTTAGTGGCGTCTTGGTTATGACATGACAAAGCGGACAGTGAATATTTAAAGTTGTTTCCTGTAAATGCATTTCGAATTGTTGCTTGCTGTACGTCCGGTAGTTACAACTGAGTAATGAGCAAAACTTGTCGCAAACAAACTCTTCTTTTTTCTTATCTTAACTATATTTTTGGATGTTATTTTTCGGATAAATTTTGTAGCCTTTTGTCTGTTTGTCCAATTAGAACAAATTTTAATTTGAACATAGTTGTTAAAATCCTTTTTCTTTATCTAAAAAATAGAATAATAAATAATAGATTTTATTTATCTATAAAAAATTACTTTTTTGCTTAATATTGGAGTTCGATCTCCACTAATTTCTGTCTGCATTGCATTTTCCCTTCTAGTGTTGTTATCCGTTTGAAGACAAATTTCATTGGTTTTTAAAATGAACTCTGTTTGGGATATAATAGTAATAAATGAAATAAATTCAGTATTGGTTTCGCAGTCCACATATCGTTTTGAATTAGAATGAGACGATTCGTTTGAACATTGATCATAGTATTCCTATAAAGAGAAGTCAAATAAAAAAGGTTATCAATTAAAAATAATTATTATTAGGACCATTGTGCTATCACTATTATTGTCACTACCATAAGCGTTCCTGATAGTAGTATAAACTGGGGAAGCAGGCGGTTCCCCATGATCGTCTGATAAGTCAATTACTTCAATATCGTCGTTAGTATAAACATTAGTATTATAATTAGAGCTAGTAGACGTTCCTGGATCAAAATGATCAGATTCAGGGGGAACAGTTATGTTTTTCGGTAGAGTTAGTAGACTCATTAATGTCCATAGAAGGGTTTGCTTAAAGAAATAGGAATTTAAAAAAACTTCAAAATTTTATAAATCTTACCATTAATTTCGGTTTATTGGATTGTGTCAAGAATCGATTGTTTATCTTTTAATTATTTTGCATGGAAGTCCTTTATGCAGTCTAATATCTGAAAGCCATTATAGTATAAAACAAGTTGTTCGGTATTCGTAATTGGTTCTATTTTGGGATAACTTAAGAAATCAGGGTCGTCCGAATATTCCAAATAGTTGAGATATTTTAAAAGGTTTTCGTAAATGTAGGAGTTCAAAAAAAATCTTTATTATTGAAAATCTTAATTAGTTTAGATTATACTTTCATGCAATGTATTTTTAAGAAAAATGTCTGATTGAGATTGATTAGCCACTTTATCAGGGTGATCACTAACTAACTATTTTTTTCTACGTTTAATTAATAAATCCTTTATAATGTTGGAATTTTTAATTTCACCATCTGATATTCCAATATAAGAAAAGCCTTATTTTAGTGCAGGATTTCCTAGAATAATTTGGATAATCTCCAAATTGTTTTTAGTCATCTTTAGGAACATCTAATAAATATAAATGAAAACACTAATGGGCTCACTTTGACTTTTCTATAAAATTAAATAAAACTTAAAGTTAATTTTGATAACAATAAATTTACTAATATTAAAATAATATTAATTCATTGAACGTGTTAATAAGAACTGGATTTATAAAGTTTTATTGATAATACTCGTGTCAATTGAATTGACTATTCTGAGCTATTAATATAAAATACAGAAATAAATTTAAAAATTTATGTTAAATTAGGTTGTTGTTAATTAGAGAAAAGCGGTCGAATAAAATTTACAATAACTATCACCAAATTAACAGATTGTGTCCCTTAATTGTGTCAGCTTTGATATTTGCTATGAAACCAATAGTTTCGCCTATGGATTCTAATTATTAAATCAAATATGAATAATTTTAAAAATATTGCTAAGGGTAGTATAAACTAATTTTTAGTTCACCTTAAACAACTTCAGATTAACATATATAGATATATAGTAATATTTTAAGCAATAAATTTTTCTTCAAGAAATATTGAATATATGAGACACAAGCTTTAAAATGGAGTACAACTGTACTCTACCATTTGTAGAACTTCCATAATAATTCCAAAAAAATAATATATAAATATATGTTTATAAATTTTTCTATTAAGTAATGAATGTGACGTATGTTAATATATATAAACTCAAATTCAGAAAATTACTAAATAAACTCTATTAAACTCATTAATAATATCGATTATCAATAATTAATATTTTCAGTGATATTAAAATTATCAAATTCTAAATTTATATATTATAGAATACACGTGGTTTGGATTTATTTTTAACAGCTTATTATGAAGATAATATACATGAGAGGTTAAGTAACTTGTAAAAATTATAATGAGTTCTGCACACAGTGAAAAAACAAAATAAATGTTTAATTTATTTATCGATCTTTTAATAATAAATAAAATAACAAATAAAAACTTCTAACTAATAACCATAGGTTAATAACCTAAGGTTCAATTATAAGTTTTTTAATATGAAGAAATATAAATCTAATAACCTTTGGGTTATAAACCTTTTGATTAAACTTAGTTAATAATTGCTTGTAAGAGATTGAAAATCTAATCAAGCAATCTCGTCAAAACAACTATAAAGTTTTAAATTTTTAAAAAAAAATTAGATAAACCATTGTCAAATTTATACTCAACTTTTATTTAAAATAAAAATCTCTTTTATCAGAATAACTTCAATCAATTATAAACAAATAATATTGTACAATAGCTTTATACTTAACCAGAGGTTATTAACCTTAGGTTATAAAAAAGGCAAGTTTTATTTTTAAGTACTAAAACAATCAGAAGTTTATAAACCATTCGATTCAAAGTAGTTAAATGGTGCTTGATTAAGTGATTGAAAATTAATTCAAGAAAATATTTTTAAGTAAAAAAAATACTAAAGCATTAGAATTTATTGAATAATTAACTGTTTTGGTCTATACATGTATTGTAAGTAAGCCTTAATCGTACAAATGTGTCTCCGATAATAATTTCGTTGAGTTAAAACCAAACTCGAGAAATTTTTCGGCAAATAACCTGAATAAAATAAAATATTAAAACATTATTTTAAGTGAAAAGACAAAAAAAATATTAACTTAACAGCTATTATTATAACTTATATTTTTAATGGTCAAAATCTTTTGTTTACTTTGCCGATTGTTATCCATTGATCAGAAAAAAATGTTTTTAGTTTTCTATAAATTATCTTCGCTGCTCAATAAACACTTATGAAATCAAAAGTAAGTGGAATATTATAACGGAGATGTGTACACACAAGAATTAATAAAATAAAACTCTTAAGCAAACAATGCTATTACATTGCAGTTAGACTAGGGTTTTCGCATTTCAATTTAACATTAGGGAAAGTAAGAGTTAAACTAACAGCTTTATATGACCTGATAAGTTGCCTTATAGTCTAAATATTATGAATAGGCAACACACTTATTAAAGTTATGTTAGTACCAATATATTAGTAATTAAAATTTATACAATGAATTAAAATTAACAGCCAAATTCATTATAATTTAATGTCTCTTTAAATGATGTGACGTAACGAATAAGTGAGTCACATGATATGTTAGCCCTATTACAAAACTAACCCAATACACTGTTAACCCTATTTCAACACTAACCCATTACACAATGTTAACCCTATTACAACACTAACCCAATACACAATGTTAACCCTATTACAACACTAACCCAATATACAATGTTAACCCTATTACCACACTAACCCAATATATAATGTTAACCCTATTACAACACTAACCCAATACACAATGTTAACATTATTACAACACTAACCCAATACACAATGTTAACCCTATATCAACACTAACCCAATACATAATGTTAACGATAAACTACATTAAACCAATACCATATTATTATAATAAATATAAACAAAGTCCATAACTTTTAAACCGATATTTATCGCACTAGCTAAGAAGCTAATAATTAATTAAATAACAATTTTCCGACAACAATTAGTTTACGAATTATCATGGGATATTAACAACTGGCTATCATGTTTACGGATCTTATAATTAGGTCAACTTGTTGTAACATGAAATGCTAGATTCACATTAACTAATCAGACCACCACTCTAATATCCCGGATATTACTCAATAAATAATATAAGCTTATTTATTCCATTTGTTACTCTTCTCACTGGACTCATATAAATAAGAGTAATTTGTTAACAACAATGTTATTTATTCAATTAAATAAAAAGTAAATACTATTCTGTAATTTCTTTTTCGTTTAATAAATATTTTGAAAATCAAATCTCTATTTTTCAACGTTATTATAAGGTAAGCCATTATTAATTAATAAGAGTTAGCCGCTGGGATTCAGCAGCAGTGTGGTATTCAACGGGAGAGAGAGCAAAGAACTTAATGAAATATTAAGGAAGGATAAAGATTCTAATAACTACCGCTCGGTTATAAACCTCTTAGCAAATATCTAGTTGGATACTCTGTTTTCTGTTGTCGATCCCTACTTGAAATGGCAATTCGATTGGGAACCTAATGCTGTGGAAAACTCTCAGAAATGAGGGTTTTCTAAAGCTTTGGGTCACCACATCTGATAACAACTATCACAGGGAGCGGCAGAACAGCCGTATATTTACGCCTGATTAATTTTAATTATCATTATTAAAATTAATTAAGATACTTTATGAATTATGAGCGAAAATGAAAATATATTACTTAATGATGAATGGATGAAAATTAAAATTAAGCCTGAAAAACTTCAAAAATTATTATTTAATAAGAACTTAGACTAACGTTAAATTTTGTTTGCGATTATTAAATCGTATGATTTAAAATCGAGTCCAATAAATTGCAAGCATAGATCACACATACCGAAAAAGGAAACTAAAGAAGTTTATGTTTTTATCAAGTACCAGAGTTAAATATATTTGGATCGGGGAGATCCGACTCACATAATAAAGCGAAGTTTGAAGCGGCCCAGCATTTGTTATGGTCGTACCAAATAAAAATTAAATCAATAAAATAAAACGTTTAAAATATTTAGAGTTAATGCTTTTATTTAATAAAATTAATGGAATCTATTTCTGTTTCTATAAAAAGTAGAGAAATCACAAAATGTTATTTGGCAAATAGGGCAAACAATATTTAAAGCGGAGCTTAAAGTATGAGCAATAAATTTTTCCTTATTTGTAGTTTTAAACTTGCATTTTGAAAGTGTACAGAATTTATTGCTACAATAAAACTCTTCGAATTAATTTTTCCTTTTTACTATTCTGAGATACTGGTTGTTAAAGAACTTAATCGCTTTCTGTTTGTTCATCCAGTTCCCCGACTTTTTTACATGACAATAATTATGAATATTTAGTTCCTTCTATATAAAAAATTGAAAACTTAAACATTCGACTATCAAAATAACTTTACTTTTTTATTACTGTTACGATTGTTATTAATCGGAGGTAATGCAGTGTTAACAGAACTCTCAAGCGTTTAACCAAAAGAGGTCGACAGCTATCGATCTTCACCAATCATATCCGGATTTAATGGTTTATAACCGTTTCAGGAATCGGTTCTATAACCGTTTCATTATGTGGTTCAGTAACCATTGAATTAATTGGTTCAAAAACCGTTTCAATATTCGGTTTTAAGACCGTTTCCTTCATCGGTTCTAAAATCGTTTCATAAATCGGTTCTAAAACCGATTCTGCTGATTGTCCTACAACCGATTCTGCTAATGGTTCTACAACCGATTCTGCTAATGGTTCTACAACCGATTCTGCTAATGGTTCTACAACCGATTCATTATCCATATCTAAATTTACAGTCGATATTTCTGAAGGTTCTAGAACCGTATTCAAGACATTTAGAATAACCTTTAGGATACAATTATTAAAATTTTAAAATAATTAACTTTAATCGATTACGGTTTTTGGCTCGATCTCGCCAGTAGACCCAAACGTTTCTCGAAAAACGTCATAAGGCGTTGTGTCTTCATCGGTCAAGTCGATGACCTCATAGTTCGTAGTAATAGAATTTCCAACCAGAGCATCAGTAATTGTAGCATCACTCGAATGAGTGGAAGTAGAGGCTGTAGTTATTGTTGCAGATGTTCTAGTATTTGTCGTTATAACTGAAGGAGCTCTGGGTTCTGTGAAATAAGAAATTAAATAAAAATCATTAAAATGTAAATTATTACAAACATTTTGAATGACAAATTGATAAAGCGTATCCATCTCTTCAGTGTTTTCATTGTAAAAATTAATGAGAGGATCCAAAAAATCTCTCTCACTAATAGCAGACCTAGATCTATAACGTAGAGGAACCTCAGAGCTTAAATTAAATTCCTCAGGATATAAACTGAAGCGAATGAAATTCAATAAATTTTCAACAACTAGCGAAATCTATAATTTCAATAAAATGAGTTTTAATAAATTATTGACTACAAAAATTAAAAGATTTTTACATCCATTGATTTTTCCGTAAATTGGTTAGCTTTGCTTAGGTTTGCCACTCGATCCGAGTGTACAGAATATAGCAGCTGTACCTTCTTTTTCTTAATAAGATGTTCGATGTCAGGATGTGTATCCAATTGAGTAAAGTTTAAACCAATAAACGTCCAACATTTTCTTAAATAGTTGGTCGTTTTAATAAACATTTTTATTTCTGAAATATTCATAGCCATTGTTGATATTTATCGACGCTATAATTATAACAAGAACGACACGTTATCAGAAATCTCGCTTTCTTTAATCCAATTAACAATAAATATAAAAATACATGTATTTTAAAAAATTAACTATAAAACAAGTTGTATATGAAAAAATTGTGAATATCTATCGTACGTCCATAACAATCGTATCGGCAAATGAATATCTTTCTTTGGATTTACCACATGTGCAGGCATTGTAATATCTTTTCGCTCGTCATAAATATTAATTATCTTTCGATCAAACCCTTTCGCTAACGCTTTTAAACAGTAGATATTTACTAAACCTCCTAAATGTGACATACTTTTACCAATTACAGGCAAATCGCGAATAAGAGACTCGAACATAAGCCTCGAACGTTTTTTTGAGACGTTAAAAATTTCGGATTTAAAACGTATTAAGCATAAAATCGTAAATAATCGAACAGTTTGATGGAAAAAGTTATGACCGAATAAAGCGAGACTAATTGAGGAAAAAAAACAATTCCCAAAATTATTGCTAACAAATACGTTTCGACCGTCTAATAGATGCGCAAATTTTTTGGTTGTATTTCTATCAAAATTATATTTTGTACATTTAATAATTTCCAATGTCGATAACTCGCTAAACATTTGAAACATATAATCAAATTCGTGAATCTTTGATAAATTGAAATTATTCAGAAAATCGATGGCAGAATCGTTAATTTTATTCATTTCATGCAAATCGTTATGAATTATATCGGAAAATGCAATATTTAATTGTTTTCGATACCGATTAAACCAATTGCGTACAAGTTTGCGATTCTTTACCAAAGATTTATCGCTTCCAGTTCGATGATATTTAAGCTCTTTTAGAACATATGCGATCGCTTTATCATTACTTAAATAATTAGTGGTTAAGGTTTGTGAAAACCAAAGGAAAGCGAATTTGATAAAGTCGAACATTATATTCTAACAGTGCAAATGGTTCTAATATTTGAAAGGAGTTCGTGCGGACAACAATTAAATTAATTAACAGTTAATTAAAATCTATATATCTCAGCTATAGCTTAATGGATTTAAATGAAACTTTGTATTAACGTTAAATATGATATGCTTGACCCACCTAATGACCCAAAAATTAATTAAAGTGATTTTCCTATAGGTGGCGCTTTAGTAGATAATTAAATTCATTATATCTCAGCTATAGCTTAATGGATTTAAATGAAACTTTGTATTAACGTTAAATATGATATGCTTGACCCACCTAA
>JAQIXJ010001609.1:0-19649 GCA_034700185.1 Phthiracarus laevigatus | reverse complement strand
AATTAATGATAAATAATTTCCAACAATAATATCCAATTCTTCGATTACCAATTCTTTCGATTAGTGTTAATAACTTGTATAAAAATCATATCAATCAATCTTAAATAATTTCAATCACATTAGTTTCCCTATCTTTCCTCAGGTTCTCCTACATTACTAAAATAAACATAATTTACTCGCTTGTCCACTCTAAAATGTAAGACTTGTTACAACTATATAATAAACTTATTCTAGAGAAGTTATTAAATAGAGTAAATTTATTAATAAATTTATTTTATATTTTATTAACTAAGCTCGAGTGCAAAATTTTTCTAATTTTTGTGGGTGGGTTACATTTCAGATTTTTAAAAGGAAAGGTTACCCCATCAAGGCTCTATCCGTAAAACCCTACTGTGGAACGCAACAAAGTATTCAACAATAAAAATATATTAAAAATATATATAATAAACAACCCGTAAATATCAAACTATATATACCTTAAAATAAGTAATAGTCTTTACATCTAGTCTTAAGAGTATGGTGTTTAAATATTTATAAGATTTATTAGTTTCATAGTAAATCGATGATGCAGTGTTGAGAACGCATAATAAAATTATTAATAAAAGAATAATAGTGTAATAATATGCAAGATTTACCATAAAATGTAGATTTCCAAATAAAATAACAAATAAGTCGATAATTATAATAGCAATTAAATATAAGATGAGAAAAAATAAAATTTTTGACCAATAGTTTTTGTTATAATCGTTAATTTCATAATAATATGAATGGAGTTTTGAGATAATAAATTTAAGCTTTATATTATTTAACTTATTAATATTATTGCTATAAAATTTTAAATAACTGTTGATTTTTTCCAACTTTAATCTCTGGTAGTAACAAATTATGTAAAAGTATACCATATGACAAATTAGAGATTTAATATATAAAGCCATGCAAAACATAAAATGTATACTCCATAATAGTGACAAAATTATTGTCTCAAAATTGAAGCTGTTTAACGCCAATGGAATAAAAGAAATAAAAAACCATGGATATGGAAAACTTATGGAAAAATTTAAAATAACCAATAAAGTTTTTGTCTTTTTTAAAAGTTTAAAAATTTGGGAATTCTCTGTGAAACCAATACTATAAGGAGAAACATGTCCTGACATCATATCAAATGGAGACATATAAGAAGGTTTCAATCTTTTATAATAATTACGAAAATTAATTAAGTGCAAAATAATTTGGAAATACGAAAGAATTAATGCTGTTAAGTTGATATGATTTTGAATATTTAGAAAATAAGAAAAATCACCGATTATTAATATCTTACTAACAGTGACTTCTTTCATTGTTAACGAAACGAAGGCTCTAATTATAAATATGTGTAAAACCACTAAAATCAATATTGGATTACATAATCGATATCTTCTTTCATTTCCATATTTAAAAAGTGATAAACCAATTCTATATAAATGAGTTCCAGCATCGGATATAATTAAATTTGTAGGTAAAGGTTTAGTCATATCAATATCCATAAAATTTTTAATTACTTCTAATCTATTCATTACTAAATTTATTATTTATAACAGAACATTGTGATATTCATTGTGAACTTTATTATTTTAAATAATATATATTTAAGTATGAAGTTTTTATATGCAATAAATTTAATCAAAATCAATAAATTTAATCAAAATAACTACGTTCGTGATTTAAATTTTTTTTTAAAAACTTTTCAATTATATTCATCATTTTTTTATATCGTTTAAAAATAAATTATATTTTACATTCATAATGATTTTTTTATTAGATAATAAATAAGTAATAATGTTCAATTGATCCAAATGCAGGTTAAACAAGAACGACACACTCATAGACAGTCACTTTTTTATAAGTTAAATCTAAACCTCTATAAGTTATTTATGTCAAAATGAACTTATAAAATATACCTGCTAAATTCTATGGTCAAGCTAGTGCGGACACACAGACGGAGGACGTGCAGTGTCAAAAGCATAATTTCGACTTTTTATAAAAAGTGAGCTTAAATTGAATTACATATTATATCTCTTAAATAGTATATTAATTAAATATTAGTAATTTTTCAAACTTTCGTTACGAGACCCTAAATTTAGAACACAATTCTTCTTCGACCCGTAATTAAAGTAATTATTTTTATTAACTTAATGAGAATGATGAAGTTTCTTTAGGATTATAAATAATAATTATTAATCACAAATTAAGGCATTGTGAATAATATAGATACCATAATGTTTGTTATTGAATAGACATCATATTAATTATTTATTATTATATTAGAGATATAAATTTTTCTCAACTAATTAAAATATATTTAATTTTTAATAAATTTTATGCTAAATGTAGAACAATAAATAAATTTTAAAACAGTTTTTAAAAAAATAAAAATACATACCAAAAATTAATTTTAAAAAACATTATAAAAAATTAAGTAGATTTAACTATAATTTTAGACATGATAGATAATGTTATAATATTGATACCCAGGTAGATTCGGGTGCAATCAAAAATAAATTTTAATAACTTAAATTTAATTCTATTTATTAACCATAATTTTATATTTTAAATCTATTAAAGTGAATAGTAATGCTTCAGTTAATAATATCATGAAACTACTACAAGTAAACGTATAGTTAAACATGCCAAACCTACTAAACCTACCATTAGAAATAAATGTATGAACTTTGAATCTAAAAGGATCTTTAAACCCTTAATATTCAGAGATTATAAATATTCTTTGAAAAGAAAAATTATAAAAAATTTTATTGAAAAAATATCAAAAAACGTTGAATCAAGAATGAACATTAGTAATGCGCTCACTTTGGTTCAATTATTTTATATGTGGATAAGATAAGTGAACTATAAATCAGGCTTTTCGCGTCTATTCCGCCCTATTCCACAGCCATGTTAAGCAGTGAGGAACAGTGGGCGTGGTATACGTACAACATTTCAATGTTTGGGCGGAATAGCGATGCTTTGTGTACTATAAATATCTATGTTGGTTTTATGCAAAAAAAACTTATATTGCAGGTTAATATTTTTGCATGTTCTTTAAAGCATTGCTATAAATAGTACTTCAGTAAGTGTTTAAGATATATTTATTAGTTTTTAGTATTGCTGTTTACTAGTGAACATCAAAACTGTTCTTATCACAAAAAGACGCATATCATAACGGATATTAGTTTAATTAGAAAGAAGCGGGAACCCAACATTTACTCATATTTTCCCCTTTATTATCCATTGGTGACCCGAATTTGTGTCAGTTTGACCACTTTTGCACATTATTCAGTTTTTGACCCTAGTTAAGCTCTTTTTTAATAAAAACAATTTTGCATATATTTTTTCATTATGGTCTGAGTTTGAACAGACAGAGCCGTTTAAATGAATTGTAACAGAGAGAAATGTTAATAGCAATAGCTGACTTTTACAAAATTGGCGAAAAAATACAATATGTTGAATAAGAATACAAAAAAAAAACTATAAAACCTTTCAAAGTTATATGTGTCATCTCCATTTCGAAATTTCACATGAATTTTAACTTAAATATTCCAACGCAAACCAAAAACAAGATCGATACGGTCATAATATCTGACTTTTCAAAGTTAGTTATAGTTAGTAATTCGCTCACTCCATTCGCTCGCTGACCATTTCAATATTTCGTGTTCTATAATATACCAGCTCAGTAAGCAGCGGATTTCACTTAAGTTTTGAATTATATTTTGTTATTTTAACATGAATTTTAACTATATTACCTGCGTTTTTAACAATTTTTAGCTTGAAAATCAATTAAATAACGCCAAAATGTGGCAGTTACCATTGAGTTTTTAACTTGAGTTTTGGCCCATTTCTGCTATGGTTTGCCTGTTTTAACTAGATTTTTGTTTATTTTGAGATATAAAATTCTTTTTTTACAGCTATTGCCACTTACATTGTATGTCTAATTTTGGTCATTTTTGCTAAAATTGTGAATTTTTCCAGTATTTTGGCCTTTTTCGTCATTTTGCAAATAGAAATCACTTTTTAAAAACAAATAGAGGCTGATGCCTTTGAGGTTATAATCTTAATTCAGCCAATTATTTGCCTATTTTGATCCAATTTAGGCCATTTAACACTTCACTGGAACACCTAAAATTAATTCACATCTGGTACTATGGGAAAAATATTTCTTTCTGCCTTTAAACAGTGCTTCACGCATCCCATTTTATGAACTGCACATCTATGCGTTAACGCTTTAAATTTTACAGCAAACGCCAAAATAAAGGGGAGAATTGCATTGAAATACATTGTCATCCACTTAAGGTATTTCGGGGTAGAAAATTTACCCTATCCGATTTTATCGAGTATAATAATTTTCCCTGGAGAGATAATGCAACGAATTATTAGTATTATATTCAGGATATGTTAAACGAGGAATACCGAAAGTTGCAAAAAATCCCCGTTTATAATAAAAATGTTATGAGCGCGCAAAGAGCGATTTTGGCGATTTTTATACCGATGTTCCAGTGAAGTGTTAAGATCCTTTTAATGACCATTTTTGGCTATTTTATGAACATTTTGACCAGATTTTTGCCTATTTCCACTTTATATTGACCAAATTTTGGCCATTTATGAACCTTTTAATAACAATTTCGATAATACTTTTGTTCGTTTTGACACTATATAGTGGCCTTATTAACCTGAAAATCCCTTAATTAAGATAAGAAATCGTTAAGTTTTCTTAAATAGAATAAGAAATTGGTGAAATCCATTGATTAGAGTAAAGATCAAAATCCCTTAATTAACATAAAGATGTGCACAGACGGACAGATAGACGGAACGGATACCCAAATCCATATTTCTGAGTTTTGTGAAGTCTGATAAAAAACATTAGCTTTTAATTAACACTAACCCAGCACATAACGTATACCCTAATATAATAAAAACTCAACACATGAAATGATCAAAATTACAACACCAACACAATTAGTGGTAAATAATAATACAAAATGAATTACATCCTAGCACAAATAAAATAAATACATAATGTTAACCCAATTACAACACTATTCCAAAACATAAAATGAAGAATAACACATTACTAACATAATACAAAATTTAACCCAATTCCTACACTTGACCAGAAAGACAAATTCAGATAACTTACTTTTCAGGCTTATACATAACAATTAGATAGACAAATCAGTATTTACACTCTTTTCAAGATCACTAATCCCTTTAATAAGATAATACTGCGAAAGTAAAGACGGACGGACAGTTGGACATGGTAAGATCGACTTCATTTTGAGAAAATGAACTAAAAATACGTTCTAAATTCAATTGTCGAGCTAATGTCGACACGAAGAGTGATAGACAGATCGACGGACATGCTAAAATCTATAAGCTCTACTTTTTGCTAAAAATTTTTTTTGTAAAAAAGTGGTAAAAAAATACTTAATGTTAACAAAATTACACTTATCCAATGCATAAATTTTACCCAATTACAACATATATCCATAATAACGTTTCCTATCACAACACTAACCCATTTATCCACTTAAGAATTCCTTGCAATATTACAAGCCCACCACCACAATAAACTGATTACAACGAAATCCCAATCATATCACTAACAATTACACAAAATTCTACGGACACCAAGATATTCAGCGTGGATTCTTCACAACTTGCTATTATGTTAACGGAACATTCAATAAGCCAACATATTGATAACATAATAAACTAGTTTCACATTAACTAATCAGACCACCGCTTTTGCGCCAACTGACTAATTAAACCTTTTGATTAAATTATGCTGAAATAGTCTATATATTAACATTCTCTTATGATTTTTATAAATAAGAGTACTTTGTAAAAACAATTATTATTCTTAAAATTAAAAAATAAACGCTTATTCATTTATTACTTTATAAAACTAATTCACTGTAATAAACATGTTTAGTATACATATAACATGTATTAGCCAATCAGCAAAAGCGGCAATGTGATCTGCTACGAAAAAGGGGTAAATAAATTTAAACTTCTAAAGAAACAGGTTATGATTTTAAATCAAAAACAAACAACAACCAAATAGGTTATAAGCCTCTTAAACGATATCCAGTCAGATAATTTCTTTCTGAAGTAGATACAAGATTGAACTAACTACCCAATTGGTCTAACATTTTTATTGCTGCTAAGTTTAAAAATTGATGGTTTTCTAAAGTATAAGGATATAATATTTCTTGGCAGCAGTGAGATAGAATGATGTTAGAAGTTTACTGCAGTTACAGACAATAATCATGGTTTAACAAAACTATTTTTCCATCATATTTTTCTATTGGAGTCTGACCATTATTTTTATTTAATTGTTTATTTACAATAAAAAAGCTTTAATCTAAAACGCAAACTGTATTAAGTAGCATGTTTTGCAAACAAAATAAGCTCTGTTCGGATACGCCTTAAACATGATGTGATTATTACATAAAAGTCTTTATTGTTAGAAGAAAATGCTTCTCATTTAACATTTAAAATAGTTGAAAATACTACTAAAGAAAATCAGGCAACAGCACTGGTCACAAAATATATAATGAGGTATATTTACTTCCATAGCCGGTGAATAACTTTTGATAATATGAACTCTTTTATATATAAAATTTTAAAAGTGATTTGTTAAAAAAAAGTAGCCATCACAATAATATAACTGTAAATTTACTTGTCCAGAACCATGTTCATGAAAATAAATTCATTAGAGACATCTAGTAGACAGTAACTATAGTTCTTATGAACAATCCATGGGAGGTTAGATAAATAAAACACTTAGCAACACAAATTTTAGCAACATAAACATAAAGCATTATTTTCTTGATTGCGAGAGCTAACATTATTTACTTTCCCACACGTATTGTGTCGTGTTCAAAACAGCGATGCACTTAGTGTGCAACTTTTTCTGCAAAATGGGAAAAAGCGCACACTTGTTAACGGTAGGCGTCTGTCTAGAGTTTAGTTAAAAAGAGTTGCTACATTAAGTTGCAACGTTAAAATGAGTGCATCGCTGGTTGCACACTAAGTGCATCGCTGGTTCAAAACATTTCTATAAAGTAGTTGTTGTTTTCACTACCAACCTGTAACGGCGCTACATTTTATATGAGCTCTAGAGCTATAGCAAACTGTTCAAATAGATTACAATTTTCTAACTTATTACTGTTTCTTTTCTCAATTCTATATATTATTTTACTTATTCCGTAATAAATATTTTAATCAGCATTTTATAAAAGTCTCTATTTCTTATTCATAATTAAATAACGCAAAATTCTATAAAACTGGACTCAAACAAACATTGTTTGCTTAAGGCTAGATAACTGAAGTCCGAAAACTAATTATGGAAACGGTTCTGTTCAAACAAAATTCTTTGAGCCTTACAATATTTAATATTTTATTACTAGAGCTAATATCCATTTTCACTAACATTCTACTGTAATGCAACTAAACTTTCAAGCACTACTATAAATACAGTGTAAACAAGTTTAATATACTGTTTATAAAAATTGATTCGATAAAATCAAATCTATTCGATGCTTTAGATTTCTTTATCGTTTAAAACGAATTAAAATTTCCAAAAACATTGACCTTAAACGAAAGCACTGGCTTTAATTTTAATTTTTCATTAATTAACGATCTGCTGTGCTATAATTGATTTGTATACTTGAACCATATTAAACAATAGAAAATAAGTATATTTATTTGATCACTTTCATTCTGTGAATTGTAGTTTTGCTTAACGAAACCAACTCGTTTTCGATGTTATAATATTTTCATTTGATAATTTAATGATTTTAGAAAATACAGCGCTATTAAAGCCATTATCTATAAAAAATTAATTTAAAATTTTTTATTGTTTGTGACCATACGATTGGAAAATATTGGGTATAATACCTGATAGAATCGCATATAATTAATGATAAATAATTTCCAACAATAATATCCAATTCTTCGATTACCAATTCTTTCGATAAGTGTTAATAACTAATAATAATGTTTAATAAAATGTTTTACTAGGTAATAGTTATGACAAACGTAATTCATTAAAAGATACTTATGACCTTCGGTTCTAATTTTGATACAAAATTTTAATAAATAGTTTTACATTATTCTGCCTCAAATTAAAATAAAAGAGGAAATTGGAGGTGGAAAAGGACTTCTAAGTCTACAGATAAACATCTCTTTTGAGTTATGTAAACTCCGAATCTATTTTATCAAAACTTGAACAGATAGGGATCTAATTTCTAATTATTTAGTATATTTGAAATATTTTTGTTAAAACTTTACAAAGTCAGATATTATGACAGTATCGATCTTGTTTTTTATAGATAACATAAATACCTTGAAAACTGTAATTGACAATAATTGGTTGTTAACATTGAGATTGGAGAATATTGTGTTTAGATATTTATAAGATTTGTTGGCTTCATAGTAAAGAGCTGATGCACTTTTCAAAATGCATAATAAACTAAGTAAAGAAATAAATATAAAATAGTAATATGTAAATTTTGCACCAATATTTAGATTTCCAAATAAAGTGGCAAAAATGTTGATAATCAAAAGAGTTATAATAGTAAAATTATAACAAAGCAAAAATTTTGACCAATAATTATTATTACAGGCACTTATTTCGCAATAGTTTGAGTGAAGTTTTCTCATAATTAAATGGAGTGTATTGTCTTTTAATTTTCGTATATTTTCGCAGTGATATTTTAAATCGCTATTTATTTTTTCCAATTTTAATCTCTGATATAAGCATATTATATAAAAATATACCATTTGGATAACTATCGAATTAATATGAAAAACACATACGAACATGAAATGTATACTCCATAATAATGAATACATTATTGTTTCTAAATTATAGCTGTTCAACACTAACAGAATGAACGATAGCATAAACCACGGATATGTAAATATTTTTAAAAAGTCCAATACAATAAATATAGGTTTTGATTTTTTCAATAGTTTGCAGATTTGTGATTCATCTGTAAAACCAATACTTAATGGTGCAATGAGTCCGGACATCATATCAAAAGGTGACATATAATAAGGTTTAATGTCTTTATAGTAATTACGAATATGAATTAAATGCGAAATTATTGGAAAATGGAGAGCAACTATTACTGCTAAATTGAAATGATTGCGAATTTCCAAATAATAAGAAAAATCTCCGATTATTAACATTTTAATAGTGTTAACTTGTTTTATTGATAACGAAACTATACTTCTAAGCATAGAGATGAATAAAACAGTTAAAATAAATATTGGATTACAGAATCGATATCTTCTTTTATTTCCATATTTAAAAAGTGATAAACCAATTCTATATAAATGAGTTCCAGCATCAGATATAATTAAGTTTGGAGGTAAAGGTTTAGTTATATCCATAGTAGTTTTAGATACTTCTAATCTGTTCATTACTATATTTATTTTATTTTAACTGAATAAAACTAGATTTATCGTGAACTTTAATATTTTAAATAATATATATTATAATATAAAATTTGCATACTTGCAAGTAATATAATATATTAAAATTTAATCATTATTTATAATAACTTTTAAAATTTTTCAATTTTCTTCATCATTTTTGAAATATGGTTGGGATATAAAACAGAACACAAAAATTTTCTGCAGAAAATATAATAATCAACCTTTTGTTTGCTACCCATGACAAAACTAGTCTCAGTTAAAACATTAATATTTAAAATTACTTGAATCATTTTTATGAGTAATTAGTATGAGAGTTGCAATGCAATCATAAATAGTTTAATAATCTTTTTATAATCAAATTAAATTAAAAAAATAAAGTTTTAAAATGTTAATTACTAATCGATAAATAAAATTCGTTTTGCAAAAAATTCAAAAAATTTGTTTAAAAAGTTTTGCAATGGCTTTTGTCGATAAAGGTTTTGAAAACATTTAGTTTTATATCTTTGTAAATTATAATACTACTAACTTCTAACTATTTAATTAAAAATTATAATTCTTTTAAGATAGTGGTAATTTTTGACCATTAAGACTTTTTCAAAAACTCAAATTGTCACATAGTGAGCCCACCTGGAGGGAAAACACGTTTTAGACAAAACATTTTTTATTGTGAAAATTGGGACTTAAAATTTATACATTATGTGTTTTAAATGTTTTCCATGATATTTAGAATTTTTTGTTAATGATTGCATAAAATGGTAAATTTTGCAAAATTTAGATACTGTTAAAAGGGTTTAATTCCAATTTTTTATTTGAATGAAGTGCTGAATTGCTAAATAAACCGTATGTTACACAGATTTCGCGATAGTCTAGAGTCTACACTTTTATTCATAAATGCAGGTGAGTTCATCTGATTGGTTTAAAAATTTCATAACTATAAAAAGATTTTTAAATTATTTTATTTTCTAATGCATACTCATTGAAAAAAACTAGTGTCACTCAACGTATAAACTAACGACCCCAACGACTGGCCGTTACTTAAACTTATAGAATATTTTAAAAAATTACAAAATAGCATTAATAAATGAACAAAATAGCTTTATAAATTTTTAAAAACTACTTAAAAGTTAAAATATAATGTCTTTTTCTTCAAATTAACATTTTTCTAAATATAGTTTATTTTATAATTAAGTTTAAAAAGTTTTTTGAAAAGTAAGTTATTAGGAATTTTTGGTAGTATTGAAAAAAATATGGACAAGGGGTAACAAATACTAATCAGATTTACATGACAATATTTCGATTTCGAGGAAAATAGCATTTATTAGCATTTATAGCTTTTATAGCATTTATCATTAAAAGTAGCCGTTAATAGCATTTATAAATGGAGCTAAAACGACTCCAAACTATATAAATCGTGCTCATATAATAATTACATGCTTATAACTTATGAAATAAAAAAGTAGCAAATGCTATCTTTTTGACTCTCTAATAATAATTAAAACATGATAATTTGGAAAATTACAAACACATTTAGAAGTAAAAAATTAGTAAATTAGATAACCTATTACTATTGCAAATGGTTACACCAGGCAGTTGTAGCTTATCCATAGTTTCCACATAAACAAATACAGTGCTGGGAAATGCGAAGAAAAGCTGAAGAATGGATATACACTGCCAGCTGCAGCCAGCTATGCACCCACTCATCACTATTAACTTTAGCACGTATTTAACGAATATATGCGAGTGTTCCTTATTATCTGATTGATCGGCACCATTATAACCGTTCCTGCTATCTGATTGTCTGTAATCAATTAAAAACTCTTTTAACGAATTAGGCGTTGTTTGCCTATCGCGAGGAACGTCGAGATACATATTCAGCATTTAAACTGATTTCGGTTTCGCTCCACTCTTTCATAAAACAATGCTGAAAGCATAGCGAAAATTCAACAAATGAGTCTCGTCTTCGAAGAATTCGGATATTATTTGATAAATTATGCCGTAACTAAATCATTGTGTAATCAAACATTGTTAGCTCCGAAGCAAACATTAATAAGTGCTTAAATGTATACTTATTTTATTTGTTCAAAAAGAAATGCAATCTAAATAATTGCTTTTCAAATCGTTTTATGCTTTGCGTCTTATGTATTAAAGTTTTATAATACCGATGATGGCTTATGTAATATAGTGTTTCATATTATTAATTCAATTAACGCATAAACTTTACAATTAGCAATACAAGCTCTTTCTTATAATTTGACGCGATATATAATTATAGTAATATATGACAGTTAATAAGTGAACGTTTAATAAATAATTAGATGTCAATGTGAGCTAAAAATTCTTTCCATTATAGCATGCGTGCGTATTCTATTTGTATAAACTTATTGACAATTTTCCTCTTGTAATTTATTATCTAATAAAATCGCATTTGAATTATATTACTATTATAAGAATCAGCGAGTTTTACCATTTTTCATATGCTTTAATCGAGTCTAAAAGTTCGACAGATTAAATATATAAATAATTACGATTTTTTTGACAAATTTCACAATTTTTTTAACATTTGAAAAAATTGAAGCTCATTTGATTTTAACAATTTTATTTTATTTTATGCTTTTTAATCTAACGTGTAAGTTACACAGCAATGAACAAATTTAATTAATCATTCGGTATAAATAAAATAAAACACGTAAACTAATTAAAAGTGTCATTTTTTCCCAAGGACTGCATATACTGTTGAACATACTCATGTTTAATAAACAATAAATCAAAAGGAATATAAAAGAGAGTATTTTCAGTGCCACATAAAACTCGCCAACACCTACGGAAGTGTTAAACACAAGAAATAAACACCATGTTCGCACAACACATCAGATGAATGAGCCATTAGGAAAACTGAAATCTAATTGTAGAACAGCTGGTTGATCTGTGGCTACATTGATCTACGCGTATTACTGCATTCTCGGTGTGTCCACCGTTTCCCGAGTCGAAAAGAGCACATAATTTTACCGGTATATGAGTTACAACTACTTTATTAAAACATTTTATTTAGTAGACTGACAATTATTAAATAGTGTAATTTCTTGTGATTAATAATGAAAGATTATACAATAGGGTAAAAACTATTAACATATAGAAAATTTCAAACTGCCCAAAACTTTTGAACGATAGCGAACCATACCCTTTTAATGAATTTTGGGCCTAAGCCATGATTTCTTTTTAGGCTAAACAGGGAGAATTTTTAAAGTTGACCCGCAGATACGGTATATTAAACTTATGGCCGGTAGTTATAATATTAAACTTATATTTTTTCTTACAGTGGGAATGTCCAAAGGAAAACTGGCGAAAACCGAAAGTATTTGATCCCCTGGCCTAAGCCTAAAATAGCCAATTAATTAGTTAATGTAATAAATAAATTATCAATAAAACTTTAATGTTTAAATTTTAATTGTTTTACTTATTAAATCTAAAAAAACTAATTTTAACTGTATATAACTTATATTAAAATTTTAAACAAAAGAAATAAATAACAATAAATATCGTAAAATATCACAATTTATGGTAATAGTAATGTAAACAATTAAAATAAAAAAAACAAATTAGAATAACATGATTTTCGACGATTAATTATGCGGAAACGCTTCACAACTTCTTAGTGATAATTAAATACAACAAATCATTTTGTACGCCATTTAGTTTGGAAAACAATTGAGTGGCCAAACAGTCACGCGTGTTCTCTTCGTCGTCGTAATTGGTTCGCAGTGATATGAGAAGCGAGTCCAACAATACATTCAAATCATTTAAGCGATCGTTTTGCGGATGACACGCGATCACAGGCAAACTCAACTCATATTTGTTCGCGTCATACAAATACAATTTCAACAGAAACATTGTCACACTATCCTCGCTCTCCAGCTCTTCGTTTGGAACCATTGACAGGCAATTGAGCGCCATTTCGTATCTGCGCGCTAATATGTAACAAAGCGCCGCTTCTTTACGCATATTGGCGTCCATGTAGGCGTTGCTCGCTTCCATGTATCTCTTCTCGCGTTTGTACATCGCAGCCAATTCCGCATTAATTGGTGAAACCAGCGTTTGATCGCATATCTTGAGCGCGTGTCTGTACGCCGATATGGCAGCGTTAATCTGTTGGGAGTCTGGATCGCCGAACAGTCTTGCGGCGTCTAATAACGCCTGAAGCTCTTGAGCGGTGTTTGACATGCTGTGTTCACAACGTGCCACTGCTAGACAACAGTACGCCGAGTATGGCTTGAATTCGCGTAATTCACGGCTTAATGCCGAAAATTGTTCGCACGCTTCGCTTAAATTTGGTTTACGCATCAAAAACCGTTTCTTCAGCTTTGCGTTAATCATCTTATACTGGGAAAAGTCGGACATTGTGTACGCAAAAAATAGTATAGCGATATTATCTTATTTAATTGGTTGGTTTCGCACTAAAACCTATGCGTTATTAAATCAATAATACAGTAAACGTATATTCAGTGTAATGCAAACGTAATATTTGTGTTTACTATGCGTACAGTACAATCTATTTACAGCATTAAAAGGGATTTGTAATAAATATTCCCCCCAATTATCCATTTCAATTTGAAATGTAATTTTTCACTTAATTAAAAAATTTTCAAAATATAATATATATTTATTTACTTTAATTATTTATGTTTTCAGCCAATACAGGCACAGCACACTTATTGCAAATTTTATTGTTTTTTTAACAGACTAGTAAACAGTAACAGAAATCTCGGGCTCTGAATTGTCGCGTACGGATCGGGTCTGCTTAAACATTTTATAAATAAAGCAAAACAAAAATGGATAATTACTTTTCGCAACATAGAAAATTAGGATTTTTTCTTATCTAAAGAATACATATTAGTAATAATTTATTAATTGTAAGGCTAATTATTTTCAAATTAATTCGATTGTTCGTAATAAATATCGGAAAAATTAATTAAATATAGTTTAAGTTAAAAATAGTTGGACCATCTGAAACTTTTTTTCTTCACTTTTTATACACAAGTGTCAATAAGGCGGCGTTTAATAATTAAACTTGAATTATAAAAAAGTGAAATTAAGTTAGTTTTCTCCGATTTATCATATGTAGGAACAATAATTTAATATCACAAGTTTCATCACAGATCAAAATATATATTCAATACTCTCTATGTATGTGTGGTGAGAAATCTGCAGTGGCAGTAGAAGGCAACTTATTTATACGAATAAACATTTCATAATAAAACTTTCAAACTGACGTGAGTATTTTTCGTTTAAATCAACGGTAAAATATTTAATATTATAATAAGGATGGGATTTACGTCGCGTAATTTCCGTAACTTTACAGACAATGTGTCTAACTCTTTTTAAGCGTAAATATCTCTTTAGATAAGAATGATTTTCTAAGCTAAAAGATTATTAAAATTTGTGGAATCGCTTTAAAAAATTTTAAAATTAAAACATAAAAATTCGAGAATAAAATGCATAAATTAATTCCAATACAAGGAATAGATTCAATAGGATTTTGAATACTAACTGATAATTTTGAGTTATTAATGACAATATGTACAATGATCCTATTTTATTAATAATAGAGGCAATAATAAACTTATTGAATTTTGCGTAAAAATTAGTTTACAGAATTTAACTGATTTTTTCGTCGATATACGAAAATTTACACTTAAAAAAATTTTGACGTAAATTTTTCATACTTAATAGAAATGTCAAGTAAAAATGGTTACGAATCTTAAAATTCAATGCACGAATTTAAATAAAATATAGTTGTTTTAAACTCTTGTTTAACTTTTTTAAAAATATTAACATTTGTTTCCCATAATTTCTTCGGTGTAATTTAAGATTTAACGTTTTTTTTATAAGAAATGCAATAAATGCTTTTCTATATTAAAATATTTGGATTCTTTCAGTAATATAAAAATAGGCAGTGATAGAAAAGATAGAAATGTAATGTATTAAATAATGTTCGATATTTAAATGGTACTTTAACTCGAATTTAAACACAATTCGGAACAAATAAAAGAAGTTCAAGCGAGAGCTAAACACATGTTTGCTTTATACCGACCCATTGTTGTAAAACAATTACGACACATTCATATAGAGCTCACTTTTTCGTCGACATTAAATCTATAGCTAAATGTGTTATGGTAAAAGTAGTTAAAATCATAACTTATTTCTTATTCAAATCCAAATAGAATCCAAATCCAAATTCTATTATATTTTAAGTCCTCTGATAACACACACACGGACTGACAGACATGGTCAAAATGCTTGACTTCGCTCGAGTATGAGCTAAAAATTTTAGTACTCTCTTTCATAGATGGATTTGGCGCGAATTGTTTATGCGCATTGTTTTATACTTGGATAGTACACGTATGACAGTGAACGCATAAACGCAGTCGCGTACTCATTTACCAGTCTATTCAGTGTAAAACTGGGTTCTCAGTGGCGCAAACATATCGCACCAAATCCATCAATTGTCTCTTTAGTTTTTAGTGTAAATTAGCGCGCAAAAGGCACGTACGAGTGAAATACTGTGTACACAATTGTATTTTTTAGAACTAACAAATTAATTATATTTACAACAATAGGGCCGTTATAAAGCATAGTTACCCCATTAATAAATTTAATGGATGTTTTTACTAATAGTAGAATCGCAGATTTTAATCAATAACTTTAACCGGTTCAAACTAATTAATTTATCTATGAATTAAAATCAAAATTAATTGTTTTTTAACCGGTTTAGTTTTAATATAATTCACCACTATATTTATTTACATATATCGCTATAACTTTTGTCAAATAAATGTTGGCTTCTTTTTAAAGTTAAAGTGAAAAATAACAATAATCATTCACGTGTTACTTTTTCAATCAATAAAATTTTAAAAGTATTATAACATATCATTTTAAAAAACTTAAAATTCATTTGAATTAGTATTAAAAAAAAATCTGGTAAATAATTGAAAGATAACTTTAACTTTTGTGAAGTCAAGAAATAAGTTAAAAATTTTCAATAACCTTTTGAGCATCATTACTGTTAAATATTACGAAAATTAATAACTTATGTATCCGTATTTTTTTTATCAAATTAATAAAATAATAAAAAATAAATAACAATTAAAAAACAATCAAAAGTATTAAAATTACAAGTTAAATTTTTTTAATGAAAGGAAAACTCATTTAATTGAACTAAAACGAAATCGAATTAATTCACAAAAATGATTCAATGATTCCATTTTTCACATTACACATATAGGGTTCCAACTTATTAAACCGTAATTACAAACTCGAGAATATCTGGAAAGATCAAATTATTCGATTTCTTGATTTATTCTATGTAATTGACCCGCAAAACACTAAAAATAAACCTTTTCAAAAGTTTATTTTTGAATCGTTTACAATGTATTTATATAAATATTTTTTTGACATTTAGTAAGTTATGTTTATATTTTTTATTTGTTTTTTGAATATTTAAAAAATATTGTTTATGTATATAACCCGACATAACGTGTTTTTAAAATGTCTATAATATTGTTATGTTAAAAATGAAATAATTATATGTAATGGTAGCAATAATAATAATAATTGGCAGTTAGTAATAATAATGTACACAAATCAAGTTATAAAACTTTAGTTCTGTTTGAATCACATCATCAAACATTAGATCCAAATTTGAATCGTGAATATGTCGACACAAGTAATTTATATTATTTAATGAATAATATAATGATTAATATGATTTTATAAAATAATAAGTATTTGATTTAGAATTGCATTAATGAATTGCAAAAAAAATTAATTGATAATAATGTGAGCTTTTGCGGGCAATTTGTTATAATGTAATACACGAACCGATACTGCACTATACGGTGAGCATTGCTGTAAAATTTTTAGTTCACTTTGAACAAAACAAAGTCGAGCTTACTTATAGCTTAAATTAAGTTATCGGCAATTAGCTTGTAATCGATTGTATAGATAGAACTTCAAAATGATAAATTTTTTACAACAACACTGACCGTATAGTAAAGCACAAAAAACTGGTGCACTAAAGTAAAGCTGGGTTATGGGCCAACTTTACAAAAAATGCGTGATGAGATTGATTTGTAAACCGTTAAAGTTGGAACACTATGTACAGAATGATCACAGTCTGTATAAAATAAGACTTAAATGATACAATAAATTTAACATGTTGTGGTAATATGTTAATAATGTGACACTTGGATGATACAAAGATCAAGCAAAGTGCGTTCGTGTTTGCTCTGAAAAGTGATGGCGTCCTGCGCGCGAAGAAACGTGACCACAGCGCTGCGTTGATCGCCGTTTGTACTAAATTTACACGATTCTATAGGACCTACTAATTTACATAATCGCTTAATTGCTAACTCAGTAGTAGTGGAAGCGAGTCCTTTAATTAGAACCGAACGCTTTTGAGTTGCGTTATTTGTGGCATTAACAGCAGAATTGGCTGCTGTAATAGGCGTCTCACTATTGTTACTATTGGTCTGTTCACTAATTAACGTCTTCACGACACGCAATTGAGGCTGAAGTTTCGTTTGAGTTCGCTGCTGTATTTGTGGCGAACGATTCACTAATGTTGCGATCTGTTGCTGCTTTTGTTTCGTAAATTGTTTGCCTGTTTTATCAATGGTAAGCTTTTTCTGCTTTGGTTGCATAACTATACGGTTTTGTTGCGCCGCCACAACAGTTTGTGCTGGAATCGACTTCTGTGTCGTCGATTCCGCTTCCATTAGTCTTTGAGATGCCATCGCTTTCCTTCTTTCCTCTTTTTTCCTCAAACACTCTTCTCTTAATAGCTTTTGCGCCTCCATTTTCTTTTTGTATTCTTCATCGATACCCACTTCAACCTCAATTTCAGTGTTGACAGCATTTTGCGCGTTCTGTGCAGTATTCTGCGCAGCAGTTGCTAAAACGTTTGGCCCATCTTTAGTATTATTTAGTGTCTTCTTTTGGTTTAGCAATAGCTTCGCTTTTCTCAACGCTGCTTTACTAGTGTTGGCAAATTTTTGAGATTCATTTGGTTTCACCATTAATTTATTAATTGGCTTCAATGGTTTTGGTAATTCTTGCTTATTCGGTTTAATTAATGTCTGATTTCTGGTTTCGTTTCGAAACTTTTGCCTTATTTGCGAACTCCTATTATTCATAATTTGTTGCGGATGAAGGTGTGGCTGCTGTGGTGGTGGCGGCAACTGATGTTGTGGCTGCGAGTATCGCATTTGAGAATGATATTGTAACGGATTCATATTTACATTGTTGGGCATTGGAAATCGCTGAGCGTTTTCGGCGTTCACGAAATGATTGGGAAAGTTGCTATTATTTTGCGGCTGAATTGGTAAAGGCTTGTGTTCCACGTTTAGCGTTGGCATAAATAATGGCGGATTTAATTGGAAATTGGGCGTAAAACCAGGTGTATTTATATATGGCTGTTGTTGTTGCTGCTGTTGAGGCATAAACATTTGCGGCGGATTTAAGGGACGATTAACTGGTATCTGTTGCTGCGGTGGAATTAGTGGCCCCATATTTTGTTGCATAGGAAATTGATTCTGTAGTCTCCAGTGTTGTTCAACCTAGATTTAAGCCACAAAATTAATGAGTTACTTATGTCTATCATTAATTAATATGCATTCATAATGTGAAATAAATTGTAATGACAGTTCTTTGTCTTTTTTAATGAATTGAACTGGAAATTTCATTTCAAAATCAAATCCATGGAATAATCTCACGTATTTCTATCTAAATGCACAGATTCTAAAGATTTAAGTGTTCATGCTTTTTAATAAATAAAACGAATGGACAACACTGGTAACTCTAACGAAAAAATTAACGGCAAAAAATTGTCACATAAACTTAACCTAATCTTATACCAAAACTCATATAACTAAATAAGCGTAAATTTTTGTAAATTAACCAATGCATAAACTCTCATATTACAGCAAATTCAGATTCATAACGATCGCGTTCAGATTCATAACGTTCCTCTGTCTGAAAACTGGTTGTCGTTCAGTAATTTAACGTTCGCGTTCAGTTTCATAACGTTCTAACAATCTTTTTCACTCTTTTTATTCAAAATATTACGGCATTTTAAATTTTATTTTCAATTTTAGCATTAGTTAATAAAAAATTTAAAA
>JAQIXJ010001608.1:0-19655 GCA_034700185.1 Phthiracarus laevigatus | reverse complement strand
TTAATTTTCATTGTTACTGTTTTAAGTTCTAATAAGTATATTTTACTTTCACGTGTCTTTTAACAATCCGAGAACAATGTATACTAACACCAATTTTAATGAGGTTAGTTAAAATTGTTATGGTGATGTTACTTTCCTTGCAATATAATACTCAATTGTACTCTGTTTTGTTCTTTATAGCTCATTTCGGATTTTCTTTTCCAAATTTCTAAATCTAAATTTAAAAATTGCTTTAAAAAAATATTTACGAAAAATTGATTGAAAGTATGAAATTAATCTTCACAAAATAATTAAATACAAAAATACGGTGGTTATGTATTATACCTGCAGTATTGTTGTAAAAAAGTCATAAAATAATTTTGAATCAATTGTTGTAAATCTTATTACAATTTATTCACGAGCTAAAAAAATCGTTGTGAATCGCGTAAAAGCATTTTATTTTAAACAAAAAAAATGCTTATCCAAACTTATCTAAACCTACCAAAAACCTATCCAAATCTAACCAAACCTACCAAACCCTACCCAAACCTCCCCAAACCTACCCAAAACCTATCCAAACATACCCAAAACATACACAAACCTACCCAAACATGTATAAACAGTATAGCATGGTTGATTTTTTTGAAACTTTTGCAACAATAAATTCTAATTTATGGTATAAAGTTTTTGCAACCATACTGCAGGTAACGCCCAAAAATACTATTACTATACGTGTAATATGTGTTAATTTGTTAATGATAAAATTTGATAGCTAAGAGTTATTTATTTTCCCTAAAGTTTATATATATGAATTGATTTTTTAATTTTAAAAATTTTCTTTTTCAGAAAACTCTAGTATTCATTTTAATAATTTATGAAATTCGGAATTTTGTAGATAAAACTAATGTGTTGATAAATTATTAGTACAGACACTATTTTTATGCTTGAACTTTCAAAATACTTAACTTAAGCGACAATTTTTAACAAAAATTTAAAATATGCATAATCGCATTAGAAAATTGGTCTGAAATATACATTTTATGCGCTAATAATTATGTCTTAAATTATTTGATTCGATGCCTAACGAACTATTATTTAATCTAAACCACAAATATACCCTTTATTCAAGATTCAGAATTCAAGATAAGCAAATGCATAAAAATAGAGTAAAATAGTTTTGAAATTAAAAATGAAAATTTTTATAATTCTCAAAGAATTATGCGGTGCACTGTATTATCCATTGTTAGCGAGGTATTCTATTTCTTTGTTTTAACTTTTAGGCTCATAATGATTTTCTAATTTTTTTTGGTTTTTAAAGTTTCTGTATTATTAAATTTATAACGCGCTAACAATCCAAAAATGTATATTAAATTATTTCTTATAATACTAATACACCCCATTGTGACATCTTATTAAACATAGGAACACCACCCTCATTTTTAGGACCCTGCAGCCCACCCCCTGCTATTTTTGTGACACAGTAGGCTTTGTGACACCGTTTTTCTTTTCCCTAAAAATTTCATTTAACCTTTTAACTAAAATACTAAATTTTTAACTTCACAATTGCACAAATTTTCTTTCAAAAAATTTACTTTCCTTTCCTGCATCCAGTATGTAATTAAAACGTAATTTTAATTATGCCAATTTACTTTTAACTGACAATAGAACACTATTAAAACTAAACAATATTGATATGATTTTTTATATAAGATCTAATTGTGATTTTCATGAAATAAAGTTACAATAAACTTATTACGTTATCCTGCTGGAATTAATAAATTTAAGAAAATTGCGGTTTTTTTATTTAAATAAACTATTACCCACTCGTTTCAAGTTTTATTTGTTTAATTTGCCCGCTATATTTTGTATTATTGTTGCATTTCCCACTTTACTTTCTCGCGCAATACAACAATGTTCTCAAATATTTAATACATCTTTGGATATTGTTAGGAAAAATCACAATACAAATAAGTATTTTAGCAGATTTAAAAGTTTTATTAATTACGCAAAGAATTTTTGAAGACAAATTAAAGAATTTTCAAAGAATTTGCGGGACATATATAATTTGCGGACTCCAATAATGTTTTTATTAAACAATAGAATTTTAAAAAACGTAATCTGAATCATAACATAAACTGAAGGATACATAACAATACAATTAAAAATACGAATAAAATCAAGTATTTTAAATTAAAGTGTAATTAACACAATTAATAATAATTATCTTAGAACTAACCTAAACAAACTTAACCAAACTTAATCAAACTTAATCAAACCAAACCTAACATAACCAAACCTAATCAAACCAAACCTAACATAACCTAACCTTAACTAACCTAAATTAACTTAACATAACAAATCACATAACTAACAAAAAAATAAATTTTGTTTATAACTAATTATTCCTTTTAGCTTATTTTATAATTTATGCTCATTCTAACAATTAAACTTATTTTAATAAATATTATATTTTTTAAACAAAATATTTAATTAAACATTGTTGGAGTCCGCAATCTATATATCAGCCGAATTCGCAATTAATTTTACTCTTTGCTTATATAATTCAGATTTTGTTTTCTATGGCTGATTCCAAAACCTAACGCTAGTTTAGGAACTAGTTTTACAGGTATATACTGAATCTGACCTTTTTTCTTTTACCATGAGCTGAAATTGAGCTAATATTTTAATTTTAATTTTTACTCTCAGTTTTATTTACAACGTTTACAACAAAAAATAAACTTATGGTTGCGGTTGCGTTATATCTAGAGCTCGTCGTTATCAGTTATAAGAACTGGTGGTCACCGGTAATCACCCCCTGTATTAAATTTTTTTTGGGGGTTATGTTGCTCTTGATACCGATAATTACCGGAATAATCTAATTTATATTTTTCTATCGCTTGTAAAAACATGTTTTTATAAAGGTCATTTTGTAATTATCGGTACAATTACATTGTATGCTTATGGTTAAACTTTGAAAGTTGCCTTCAAAAGCTAAAATCAGAAGAATGAATCGGAAAATTCACGGGGACTACCATTCAATAAAAAATATTTGAAAATTGAAAAATACAAAAAAAAATGTTTTTCATTGTAAATATTGGCTTAAAACTCAAAGTTAATTAATTCAAATAAGTCAAAATAAAATTTGCGAATATATTTTCATGAATTTTTTTATAAAACTTTTTATGACCGCGGATTTTATTCATATTTTATCGGCTTGTTAATAATACCGGGCATGACCGCCGCTTTATTATTTTTATCGTAACCGGTAACGACAAGCTCTAGATATACCTTAGACATTTCTGTATTAGAGAATGGCATGAAATCCCATCACAAAGTTTATGAAACACCTAGTATTTGCAGATCTAAACTAAAATAAACCTTATCTCATACAATATATCCAATAAATTTTCACTCATACAAACGTTAAACTTTTAATTCCAATTATTTGCTTGAGTATGAATCCGTTTGCTTTTATGCACTAACGTTCGCAAGTTATAATAACACATTGTCTGTGTTAATATTATTTTTTGCTTATATTCGTTTTTATACTTCTGCAACATATGTTAGACAAACAAAAAATTTCCACAGGCAAGTATTAAAACATTATTAATAAAACTTTAGTTTAAATAAGAATTTTTTCATTAAAACAGAGATTGTTTTTTTCTGTACAAGTATTCATAGGCGTAAGTAATAAATATTTCCTCTAGAATTTAATTTCTATTTTGGCGTTGCATCGCGAAATTAATTGAATGCTTGAAATAACAAGTTAATAAGAAAATTACGTTTTAGGAATGCATAGCGGCATAAAAATCTGCATAAATGAAAAATAGCGAAAGAACATTTGAAAAAAACAAAATTGCATAAAACATTTAATTTTTTTATTAACTTTGTATTACATGCTTACAGAAAAAAAAGTTGTTACTGTTGTATCTTTAATTTTATATTTTGAAAAAATATTCAGTAACTTTTTTTTAATAAACTTTGTATCTTAAAAACATAATTTAGTATTAATTAATCAAATTAATAATGTTGCGTTATATGAATTATCATTATTTGGTTAAAAATTTCATAAAGTGAAGCATTTAATAAACTTCTTTTATGATTAAATAATTATTCAATTGAATGTCCCTCAGAAATAGCGAAAAGAGAGCACCCCAAAAAATTTGACAGAATCTGACGTGAGAATAAAATCGGAGTCTGAGATAATCTAAACTTACAATATAAATAGAAATTATTCGATATGTTTTTGAAAAATATTTTTAAATTAGGATTAGAAAAAGATTTTATTAAAAAATAAAACTTTAGTTTTTCTCTAAATTTAGCACATAATCATAATATTCACCTCAAAGAAACTAAAACAACAACAAAAAAAATGAAAGAATATGTATACTAGTAATAACAAGTATATCTAAAACATGTCAGAAACAGTTACATTTAGAAATGTTATTATCAAATATTACAGTAAAAATTGAAAATGTATTATATATTGAAGTGAAATGTTTGATACGACACATTAAACAACTGAATCATCATTGTTATTGAGCCTATTCTTATGTTCAAACGTGTAATCTTTGCTAACGACTTAGTATTATAAAGATTACTCGTGACATAATGTACTTTTTTACGTTACATTTTGATTTGTTAATGTTTATCTAATGTGAGTATTGAGGCTTCAGGTGTTTTGGCACTAGTTTTAGAATATATGGCGTGTTGCGTTAGAAACACCAAATCGTACACAATAGAAGCCACGGAAAGACCAAATTTTGCAAAATTTCCAAAAATAGTTATCCAATCGTCTAATGTAAAGCAAATATCTATATAGTCTAAGCTTTTTGTACGAAATAAAGAATAATTAAACTAACTGTAGTTGTATGCATTGAAAAGCATTTGCATGAGACCGAGAAATCCGCCGCTTATATCCATCCAAACCATCCAAACAGTCCAACCTTTAGTTGATTTTCTCTTGTAGTTCAACCATACCTAATCATATAAAAAGTATAGTAAACTTATTGAAAAAGATTTGATGATAGGAAAGCTCACTTGAGGCGCATATTTAGTGCAGGTTACCGCTAGTTTCACGTAAGACAAGTATATGATCAGTGTTAGCCAACTCTCATTCTGCGACCACACAATACATACCATACTCTGGACCACTGCTGCCACCAGAGTTAATACCACAAACGATTTGGCAAACAGTGAAAGTCGTTGTTCACCTCTCTATGTTACCATATGCCACAATATTAGCATTGAAACTAATTCATTCTAAATAAACTTACTTCATAGATAGCGCATTGAAACAAAGTGATGGCTGTGGCGAAGAACGCGTGCAATCCGTACACCACGTCATTCAGCTCAATGGGAATTTCACTTCTTGGAAATCTTTTCTGATATAACTGGCGAACAGTTGACGAGTAGTACATCGCAATGTTGAACACAGAGTAATAGAGAAAACCAGTTGTATTGAGTGTAGCAAAATCCAAGTTTAGTCCAACAACACTTTTTCTCCGATAATTGGTTATATTTTGGGGCCAAAAAGAAGCAGACCATATCACAAAATACATCCATCCAACAGTTAAACTAATAGTGTGCAGTATAGAGTTATGTCCAGGAACCGGATTATTATGGCATGCCATAAATTGCCATAATTTGCCATAATTTCACTTAAATGACATAAATTGCCATAAAATACACAATCATTAAAAATATGCCATAAACTGAAAATAAAATTTTAAAATAAACGTCATTATTGTAAGAAAAACATATCATATGATGTTTTTATTGTATAAATTTCTTTAAACTGGTATTATTCGATATTTTACTTAATTATTATTGAACAATTTACAATATCAGTGAACAATTTATCAGTGAACAATTTATCAGTGAACAATTTATCAGTGAACAATTTATCAGTGAACAATGGGTGTTACTATTAAAAAATTATTAGACGAAAACAAAGATATTGAGTTCAAAAATAAGTTAATATATTGTCATTCGTGCGAAAAATCAATTGATTGTGATTCTCGTCATCGAACAACGGTTATCGGAAATCACGTTAATAGTAAAACCCATACAACAAATAAATCACTCAAAAAGAAAAAAAATGTATTCATTAAGGATGCATTTGAAGCTAGTTCTTCAAAAAATTTGTTCAACTTTGACTTAACAAAAGCCTTACTTGAATCTGGAATAAGTTTAAGTATAGTTAATGCCTCACCGTTTAAAACATTTCTCGAATCTCATTGTGGCAAAAAAATTCCAGATGAAAGTACGTTACGTAAATTAAATTTAAATGATGTTTTTATGGAAAGAATGTCTACAATTAAACAAACTATAAAAGATCAGTTTCTATATTTTGTAATCGACGAAACTAAAGACCTGTACAACAGATCGATAGTCAACGTATTAGTTGGCATACTTAATGGTGAACCTTCTAAACCGATGTTATTTTACACTAATGAACTTCAAGAACCACCGAACAATTTAAATATTTCAAAAAATTTCATGAAATCTTTAATAACACTATTTGGTACTGATTCAAATTATGATAACGTTTATTTAATACTTTCGGATCAAGCAGCATATATGAAACTTTGTGTTCAAAATCTAAAAAACACTGGAATATTTCCCAATTTACACCACATCACCTGTTTAGCACACTGTATTCATCGTGTCAGTGAAAAAATTAGAGAAATAAATCCTGACATTGATGTGTTTATTTCAAATATGAAAAATCTACTGAAAGCTGGAAAAATTCAAAAACAGTTCAAAGAAATAACAAAGCTTCCATTGCCACCTAAAGTTTGTATTACAAGATGGGGCACTTGGATTAAAACGGCTTTGTTTTATATTAATGCATTTGATAAAGTAAAAAATTTCATCGATGCTGTAAATTGTAAGAATTCTTACATCAAAGCAATTCGAAACGTTTTAAAAGAAGAAAAATTTGAAGATTCACTTATTGATTTACAACAATATAGTTTTATTTATGAATCAATTATTAAACTTCAAAATACACAATTAAAATCAAAAGAATGTTTCTCTATAATTAAAGAGATTGAAAATCGATTAAGTGGTGCACCTCTTAAAAAACTTCAAGATTCACTGAGTAAAAATCCTGATATAAACGAATTTCTTTCTAATGATAAACCATTTGAATTTAAACTTAAAACTAAGTTTGCACCATTAGTTTCTGTAGATGTCGAGCGTTCTTTCTCTATTATTAAAAGTATTTTAACTGATAAACCGAACATGAAGGTTGAAACGCTTGAAAAATATGCTGTTATTCGCTTTAATTCTGTTACTTTATAATATTAATGCGTTTTATAATCTTTAAATCTCTTATTTGTAATCATATATAATAATCTTGATTAAAAATATATCAAAATTCACAATTATTGCCATAATTTTATAAAAAAAATATGCCATAACTGATGCCATAATTTGTAAAAAATTATGCCATAATGCCATGCCATAATTTACATGATGATACGCCATAAAAATCCGGTTCCTGGTTATGTCCAATTCTCACGCGAACAAACGCATTGCTATCACTGACACACACAACAAATGTATTTTTTTTATTAAACTGATCGTGAGTTAAAATACTTAAAAAAACGAAAGTAGTATTACTCGATAGTGGTATCATTAGTGATAACGAACAGCGTGTCGTGTCCTGCCTTCAGACCTTCGTAAAGTAAACGAAAACTCTAATTTCGTATGGTTTAGCGAATAATACCTGTTAATGTGATTTTTTGCTGATCGCTCCGGTTTGATGTCGTAAGTATTAACGATTTTGGGTTCAGAGACAATATTTCACATTTCGCTTCGCAATCGAAAGATACAGATATCACAATATAATCACTCGTATCGTTAGTATCACTGTCTCAAAACGATTTATAAAATTATTACCGAAATATAGTAATAATGACCTGATAATCGAGTAATAATATATTGAATTAAAACCTGAGAAATAGTTGAAAGTAATCGTCAAAACCGTTGTCTATTTGAATATCTTTTTTAGACGTTTCCAATTCACCAGAATTTGATACTATAGTTAGAGCAATAATTTTAATGTTTTATGTTTTTTACGTGAATTAGAAATTGCCGAAACATTACCATTTTTAAGTTGTATATTAAAAAATATAATTAAAAAATAAATGTAAAAATATGAAGTCATTTTTGTGCGTTTTGTGAAAACAGTAAAAACATCTGGAAATGATGAGTATTTTAAGCTTAAAATCACAACACAATTTATATACGAATTAATTTGCATTAATTAAATAGAAAGTATTTCACGCATTCCTAAGTATTGCAAATTCTTGAGTATTGTCTGATAACTGATTAATGATTTCCCACTTGTAAATAATTTGTTCATAAAAATAAGATATATCAATAAGATTTAAATTATAACTTATATTAAATTTTCCCAAATTTCAATTGACATACGATTTTTTGGAGTAACTTTCATAAAATTCAAATCAAAACGATCTGAATTTTTAATCCAATGCGTTTAATATGAATCAGCTAATTAAAAATATATCCCAGCAAACGCTCTGCAGATTTATTTCACAGGTAGTTCACATGATAACATTATTAAAGTTTATCTTATTTTCGGTATTTTTATACCGTATGATATCTTCTTTTACTATTTGTGTTTTTATCTAATTTCCAGTGGATTGTACACGTAAACAAAATTATGTTTGGAACGCACCACTTGAAATAAAATCTTAAATTGCCCTTTAAATATAATTATAAATGATATTATTTTTAATTAAAAAATCCTTAGTATGGGGTATTTTACACGCACTATTTTATCACACTAATATTTCTTTGGGATGACTTTCATAATGTTACGTACCATTCACTTAGTTCTTGTGATCACATTTTATTAACAAATACTTATTTAAATTACACTAATGTGAATGCGTCGGAAGTTAAGTACTAACAAATTAATGATAAAACAAAGCATTGCTTAGATACTAAAAAAATTACTAAAAGTCGGAAATAAATTATATATGAAATGACAATTACTAATTGGCTGGAACTGTGATAACGCCCCAAATATAAATATGTATTAAAGTATCAAATTGTATATATATTTAGTTTAGATCACAAATAAATTAGAATATTAAAATATTTTAATTATTAATTTTACGTTTGAAAATTAATCTTACGTTTCCACTTAAAAAATTAAAAAATTTGTAGGAAATTTAAGAAATCGAAATCAAATTACATTTTGATGTAAAATAATTAAAGGTAATTAGAAAATATTGTTTAAGAGAAAAATAAGAAGATTCTTTTATATTTTATAATTCCAGTGGAACCCGAACTTACAGATTAAATTTTTATTTTGTTTACGTTGGAAACAAAAAAAAATAACCACGCGTGAATTCATAGCAACAAAAGTTCAATTACTGCGAAATTAAATGCATTTTCGGTTAAGTTGTTCAATATCTTATATGTATTATATAAATGGAAATTTTTTAACTGATAATCTGAGTTCAACAAAACATTGGGGTAAACAAAAAAATATTTGGTAAACATTATAACAATATCTTTTCTACTTCAATATAGAAAAATAGTTTTGGGTTTATCAATTAAATGTACAGTACATGCAGGTATTTATTTTAATCAGAGTAATTTAGTAATTATGAGTTTGGGTATCCATAGACTCTGAAACCAGAACGAAAGCATCTAACCTCGAATTCTTCATCAGCGGGAGTCTAAACTTTGCCTTCTACGTGGAAGTCAAGTCGACCTCTGTAATCTATAAAAATTTTAAACGTTAACAATAATAAAGATAAGTGATATTAAAATATTTTACTTTTACATGCATAGTAATGAAAATAATTATTCATCTTATAGTAACAATATTAAATCTAATTAAGTGAGTTTCATTAACTTTTGGAAATTAAATTAATTTTAGACAAACAAAAACATGCTTTTATTAGAAAATTATTAAAATCATCCAGGATTTTAAATATTCAGCCTCGGTTATGGGTTCCAGATTGAATTTCTGGTTAATCATACCATGGCTGTAGATTCAAATAATATAAATGTTTTTAATTGAGAAATAAACTTAAATTATAATTAAAAAATAAAGGTATGAGCTTACATAAAAAACATACAAGGTTTTTGACATTTTAAATATGAATCTTTAAAATAATAAAATTAATGGCATTAATTTGCTTCATTATTTTTTAATCCTATAAAATCAAAATCTTACCAATTATATTTACATACACAGTAAATCAAATCTCTCATGTAAACCAAATTTTTTAGCTCGCTCTCTCAGAGAGAAGACGAGCTTATGCTTTTTACAATGTCCGTCCTTCCGCCTGTGTGTCCGCACTAACTAGTGTGTGTGTCCGTACTTATTTTAGCACGTATTTCATATTAGTTAATTTTGACATTTTAGAAAACTGTAGACTAATTATTAATTAAAGTAATTTTTAAATAAATATGTTAGATTTAATTTCACTAAAAGAAAATGAGCTCTCTATGAATGTGTCGTTCTTGCATATCTTACATAATATATTCATAAAAATATTTGGGGAAAAAATCAAAAATAATATTACTTTATTTTGCTGAAAGGTTTGTGATAAATAGAAAAGTATAGTATCTATGCAATGCATACATTTGCGCAATTTTTTATCACTAGATTAGCATATAAAATACTTTATTAACATAGCTTTATATTTAAATTATACGGTAGTTTAGTGTATCATTTTATTCGTTGAAAAAGAATAAACTTTATATTTATTTAATGCGAGATATCATCGAGTTGTTTAAGAATAAAGTTTATTCTTAAGCTATTTTTTTACATTTAAATAAAAACTCATTTTTAGCTCAGTTTTTGGAATTTTATGAGTTGAATATAAGATATATGTAAATCAATATTAAATTTTATTCGCGTTACACAGTATACATGCACTAAAGGTCAGAATTACCAGCGGTCACAGTTTTTGTGGACACTGTTAAGCCCTCTGCCATCTCTGTTTCTATATTTCGGATAACCCCATCAACAAAATTTTAAGTAAAAATTGTAATATTTTATGAAAAATATGTGAAAAATTGAAAACTATTTGTTCAAATCCTATGAGTTTTCAAGAACGCATTATTCAAAAAAATTGTGGTTCAAATTCAATTTCTTTTGAGTACTGTAATCTCAACTAGATTTCACAATCTCTTTTTTTCGCAAAATAGTGTGAATTTATAGACATATTTTAACTTATTTTACATTTAGATTGCATAAAATTATTAAAAAATTAAGTTCTAAAATATAGTGGCATATATATATAACAGTTTTGAGGACATTTTACGGTACATTGTAACTTAAATTCACCAAACTTGTAGACAACAGTAGACAGCGTAGGAACGATAATATAATTTAGTGGTACAACAATTTAATTTTAGCTTAAATTCTTTCACATTCTTTCACTACATTATTGATGCGAATCACTACAAAATATAGCATCTAAAAGCTACTGCGAGAATGGCTAAAACTTTTTTATTATCGAAAATGTCGATAAATTTTAGTATTTAGCTCACAATATTCTGGCAAACGGCTAATAGAGAAACGTTAGATCTACCGTAAAACCAAAAAAGAAGAGGAGAAGAGCGAAACAAGTAGTGACCGCAATAATGTATTCAATCAATCGCGAAGAAATGCGAGTGCTGTTCGCAGTACGCTGTCTGTTAACTCTCGCTAAAAGCATGTTTTCAGAACAGTTTTACATTTTCGAAACCTCATGAGAAAAACAGCGAAGAAAAAAGCGCTTGAAAAACTAGTGGTACATGACTTTAATAGTAGTTCACTGGACCTAAAACGCGTTGAAAATGTTTTCGCCGCTACTTTTACAGTTAAAGCGTAAACTCTCGTGAATTCGTTGAAGCATTGATAAATTAAATTTAAAGCTTTTATATATATATCTTCTATAGATATAAGAACGCATTTTCATATGAAAGAAAAAGAAATGACAACTTTTGTCGCATTTCTTTTTATGTCAACAAATTGATTTAAGGGAAAAACTAAAATACTTTGATAACGAAAGTGCGATTTTATTTTGCGTTCGAATTAAAATTAAACTAAAGAATAAAAGGCTATTTTGTCCATTTAGCTGTCTCTCTTCGTTTATATACACTATTACGTTGTGGTAAAATGTGGAACAATAGCACACATTCGCAGACCAGACAGTATTTGTCATTTTTATATCTATGACATAAAATAATGTATTTTTGTATATATGATCAACTTATCTTTGATTTAGTGGCACACATATAAATAATAAAACCAATAGTTTTGACACAAACTCCCATTTTGCCTATTAAATCGAATCGCGGCATCGATTTTTTCCCTAATCTTATTTTCACACCAAAAGTCATTTGACATATACTCGATAAATCTAAATAGAAAATGGTTCGCTTCCCAATTCAATTAATGTTAATTTTCCTATTTATTATTAACTCCCTTGATTTCCATAATTTGTTTTCTTGTTCGCATTTTTATAATAAAGCAGTAAAATTGTGGGCAATACGGCAAACTAGGACTAGAATCACAAAACATGGTGTAATAGCGCTATTATTAAAAGAAAAAGCGCTGGCAAATGTGTTTAGTTATGAATGACGACGCTATTACGTTATTTAAATGGATAATTTTATAGTTTTATTATAGATAATATTAATATTTTATTATATGATTTTATAAATGCATGCTACGCATCGTCATTTAGTAAGTTCATTATTCAATAGTAATATTGTTTATAATTAACAAAATATGCAAACATCCACATCTGTTTTGTATAATAGATTAATTATGAAAATCAATTTTAACTTTTAACTAATAAGTAAAAATAGAGCGAATAAATTTTAGTTTGGATTATTAAAGAACTTTAAAAAATAATGTAAATACTTGTTTAATAAATGTTTTATAACAATACTGGTAATATACTAATCCAAAATTTTTGGTACCTGATAAATTAATAAAAGCATAAAAGGTGACTAGATTTTATAATTACATTTTAATAAATTAATTTTCACAGACTATTATAAATTAAACTAAAAATAAGATGTAAATAACATGCGAAACAAAAAGAAATAGCATTATCACTAAAATAACAGCTGAACCATAGTTACCCAAGGGGGTGCTAGCCCAGGGTTGACCCCCTAGATTTCTGGAAAAGTTGACCCCCCCCCCCCATGGAAAATCTAGATTGTATTGAAAACGAGCTATTTTTTGGCTGAAAACTTTTTTTTTAGTCCAAATACAAAAAAAATTGTCGTTTAAATCCGATCAGTTTTCGACCCCCCTTAAATTTGAGATTTTCAGAATCTGACCCCCTCTGCACTTCAGACCTTGGGTAACTATGGCTAAAACTTATAAACTTGCTTGTATTTTCTAATATAAGAAGTAAGCATCATAAATGATGTATAGAAGAAACTATGAAACTCCAAATGTCACATATTAAGGAAAAAAGAAAAACTCACTGTTAAACTTAATACGAAGCCAGAAAAAGGTTGACAAATATAATAAATATTGATAGAGCGGAGCGAAATAAAAACTAATGTTTCGCATTTACTTTCCGTATGCATAAACAGTTTTGAATTTCGCACAAAAGAATTTCACTTTTCTGTATTTGATGCTTAATATTTTACTCGATTCAAAGAATGGAGTAGAAGAAAATATTTATAGTATTTTGGCATTTATTTTCATTACAACAGTATCAGTATTCACAGTAAAAAAATTTGCTTTTCGAACGCATTTACATTACTTTACAGTTGCAGTTATTACCATTACGCCTAACGCCTGTAGTCTTATGCTGTGTGTGTTTTTTTTATTAAATCTAAGGCATCCAAAAAAGCTATATGGGAAATGGTCAAATTAACTATAAGCTTATTAACTATCGGTCGTTTGTTTGAGACTTACTTACCATAAATTACGTTTACTTAAAGCCAAATAAAACAAAATAAAGCGAAAACCTATTATGCATATAATTTAAATAATTAATATATAATTTTAGTAAAAAATAAAAAAATAAATTATTAAACGTATTTTTTTGGTCCTAAAAACAATTATTTCTAAACTTTCAATCTAACTAAAGTTCTATTTACAATTTTTTAGATTTAGATTTATGGATTTGACTGTCTGTCGGTCTGTAGGTCCGCACTCTTTTGTTAATTAAGGGATTTTCATCTTAACTCTAACAAGTTCGATACGGTCATAATATCTGACTTTGTAAAGTCAAGTTCAGTTAGTTTATATTCGCTAGCTCTCTCCGTTCGTTTGCTACCATTTGTTTATATTATTTTTCATAAAGTTGAATTTTTACTTATAATTTCAGCTTATAAAATAAGCCAATAATCAATTCTAATTTTATAATTTAGTTACAATGAAAACGGAATATCCCGTTCAGATGTTCACTAATATTGATTATTTTTGACAATTTTAAGACAATATAAAAACCGGAGATCCCGTTCCTAGAGACTTTTAACCTTATTTTGGTAATTTTTTCATTATTTTTACCATTTTTATAAGTTTTTTGCCATTTTTAGCCGATTTATGGCACATTTATGGCGTTTTTTGATCATTTTTATGCCTAATTTTGATCAATTTTTGGCCAAATTGACATATAAACCCCTTAATTATAATAAAAAATCGATTGAAATCCATTTATTAATACAAAAAATACGTGAAAATCCCTTAATTATAATAAGAAGTTGTTAAAATCTATTTATTAGAGTAAAGATCAAAATCCCTAAATTAGAATAAGAGTGCGGACGGACAGACAGACGGACAAAGTTAAATCCATATATCTGTCTAAAAAGTCAGATAAATAAAGTGATTTTACCAACTTCTTACGTTAATAAATGGATTTTGACATATTTCTTAATCTAATAAAGGGATTTTAATCTTTACTCTTGTAAAGGGATTTTGACCTAATTCTTATGTTATTAAAGGGATTTTAATGTCCAAATAACAAAATATAAGGTCAAAATACCAAATGTATCTTTAAAATGGCATTTAAGGGGTCACAAAATGACAAACTTTCGTCAAAATAAGCAACGTTCTGAGAAATATAGGCGAAATTACACAAAAATGGCCAAAATTTAGGTTAAAAATTGAGTGGCATATGCCGTTTTTTTGTTGAATAAATAGCAAATTTCAGGCTCATAATAGCAAAAAAACTTGCGAAAATATACAAATTTAGGCAAAAATTACTAAAATTAAGAATAAAATTTGAGTGGTATATGCCGTTTTTTGCCATAAAAATAGTGATTTTGAGAATCAAAATGGCAAAAAAATTACCAAAAAAACTTGCCAAAATGGGCAAAATTAGGCTAAATGACAAAATTTGATTAATACCAAAATTGGAATATGCCGGTTTTTGTTGTAAAAATATTGAATTATAGACTTAAATTGGTAAAAAACTACATATAAACTAGACGAAATGGGCAAAACTAGGCTAAAATGACAAAAATTTTACTATTAACTTAAGTGGCATAAGCTGCTAAATATGGAATATTTCTCAAAAAGGTCGCAAAATCTAGTCAAAATATGGGAAATTCGGCAAAATTGCCAAAAATTAGTGTCATATGCCACTTATAAGCGATAATAAAGTGATTTGTTTTTGATTTCATCTGCTTTTAACATAATATTTTACTTATAACAGAATTTATAAAATAATGGGTGCGATCGAACGAATATGTAAATATTAAATAGTAAAGTCAGATATTATGACCGTATCGATCTTTTTTATTTATATTTTTATTATTAAATATAATTGATTTAATTTAAATTAGTTATTAATTATATTATTTAGTATTTATATTATTAGTTTTATTAATTTATTATTAAACTATAATATTTAATATCTTAATAAACATTGCTTTTTAATTGTAATTAACTAATAAGATAATTATTAGAAAATTTGAGCGCATTAATAATAATAGACAATAACTATTTACGTAATTATTGCGCTAAAAGAAAAGAGTTATTGTTTCTATAGTAATGATTCTGCGCATTGATTATCAATATTTAATAAGCTTATAGTTAATTTGACCATTTCCCATATGTAAACAATATCTTTTGTTACATAACACTTATGCTTTGGTAAATATTTTTTTTCTAGCTTTTTTCGCACAAAAAGAAGTATTATAATCCTGTTATTTGTTTAGCAATGATAAAAACTTACCACTGAAGTTTAAAATATGAAAAAAATTATAAAGCAAAAAAATTTTAATTGAAATAAATCTATACATAGTTTAATATGATACCCAGTTTAATAAATCTATTTTCTATGCGAACAGTTCACAAACTATCAACATTTTAATTCAAAGCATACGATAAAAAACTCATCATTTTATTAAAAAATTTTTTTAAACGATTTCTGCTAAGATATGCATTACTCGTCTTAAACCTTTAGAGTAAATAATTTCGATTCATTAATTATTAATATAAAACTTAGGCGCTCACAAATTTAATGTACACTTATGATGAATTAAGTTTGATGAAAGTCTCGGAGCTATGCATTCTATGCAATTTCCATATTATAATTACTCCATTGCTTTTCAAACCAAATCTAATATAGAAAATGTGCATAGAAAATATAGCGCACAATTTTATTAAATATTCGTGTATGCGTGACTATAATCTGCTGATCGCATAGAATATTAGAATATAGTAAACGTACGTTCTTTGAGAGGAAAGTTGTAGTTGAGGGGAAAGAAGCTGTTAAAGTACTCTTTGATGTCATGTTTAAAAGCTGAATAGACACGTGTTTTTGCTCAGTGATTGTTATATACAAGAGTTTGCAATTTAATACATTTTAATCAAATGTAATGACAAAAATTTTTAGGCTCTGACACTTGTAGAATAAAGTGAAAAGTTTTAGGATAATTTTAACTTTTGCTGGATTCCCATTCGATATGCATGCTTTCGTAACTCGTTTATAATATACAGTATTTCTTTGGCATCAAAACTTTCATTTACATTTGTATCAAAAAGAATTCGTACCTTTAAAGTTAAAATTTTGAATTAATTCGAACGAATTGAGATTTTTTTATTTCATGTTTAACCGATAATTATATGTGAGTTATATGGGAAACTTAGAGAATAATAATTAAGAACAATAATTACGAGAAAAATATTTTTAACGCAGTTAATAATAATAATAATAATAGTAAAACAAGTGCTTAGCAAAATAAAGCTTAATACTCGGTGTACTGAATAACATATAAGCTGATGATTTTGACCAAAACAGCGAACGTAATATTTCTTCTCTAACAAAAGTTGACAATTTAATTCTCTTCGAGAATTAAAAGAGATAAACAGAGGCGAAGATAATAACTTAGTGTTGGACATTCTTCGCATTTTAGTGTAACTTCTCTTTCACACAGGATTGGCGTCACATTCAATATAAATTAAATTCCTTTTAGTGGTGACCTTTTATTATTATTTTTAGCATCATTCGATTGGATTTTAGATCAATATTCCCAAACTTTTATATTTTTGAAGCGCAAAAACACAGTTTTTATTTTTGTGAAAATACTGTAAAATAAAACACGAACTAATGTGAATTTTAAGTGATATTATTTAAATTTATTTAAATAATTAGGTTTAACTACAGTTTTAATTCAATAGTTTTCAATAATTATTATAATAAAAGATTTCATAATTTAAAACACGGCGTATTAAATAATTTTCACTACTGAACAATACTCGTATTCTTATGTATATTTTAAAAACCTTGCTTACCAACCATTATTATTATGAAAGCTTCAAATCTATGCAAAAATACCTTTATTAATATTAACTGTGCACGAATGGATGGATGGAAGTACAAACCCAATCCCATATATCTGCTTTTAAGCAAAGATAAAAAGAATGATATAAAAAAGAACGAACATTCATAATGCGCTCATTCTGATTCTAAATCTATTGTTGTTTTACATTATTGTATTTTTTTTAAACCAATAAAACTTTGAATTATATTTTCGCGAAAATTTTTATGGGTTATAAAACATTGTTATAAATAGTACTTCAGTGAATGCTTCAAAAATTAAGATTCAGCCTGTGTTTAGCTGTCGCCCATGAACATTAAATCTATAGTGTTGGCGTGAACTCACAAACACAATTAGGTGTGTGTCATAACTATATTTACTTGATTTTAGTTTATTTGAGACGAATAACACCGAAATTGACCGATTTAGTCCTATTTTGAATCGATTTTTCTCAATCTTTCCCGATTTTGGCTATTTTTACACGATTATAGCCATTTTTTTAACCCGAAAAATCTCTATTATATAAAATCTCTTAATTAATATTGCATGCAGATACAAACATTTACGTGTCCACAGACGGACCTTTATTACTTTTTTATTTCATAATTTAGAGGCAATTTTGTATACAAGCTCGAATCAAATAAAAAGGAGTTGTTTTAACTAAATTTATAACTGCTATTGTTTGCTGTTTTATATGCTAATTGCCATAATGCTATTTAACTAATTAATAGAGATTAAAAATAATAGCATTTATAGCATACAATAATAGCGCTTATAAATAGCATTAATAAATGAGTAAAATAGCACTTAAAAATAGCATTTATAATTTTTAAAAATTAGTTAAAGGGAAAAGAATAATGTTTTTTCTTAATTTTGACATTTTTCTAAATCTCCTTATGTTTATTTTATAATAAAATATTAATTTTTTTGAAAAATAAGTTATTAGAATTTTTTTGGTAATATAGAAAAAAATTTGAGAATGGAAAACTAATCAGGCTTAAACGACAATTTAATATTTCGATTGCGCGGAAAATAGCATTTACAGCTTTCATAGCATTTATAATATCATTTATAAATGGAGCCAAAACGGCTCCAAACTATGTAATTCGTGCACATATTATACATATGCTTATAATTTATGAAACAAAAATGCTGTAAATAATATCTGACTTTGCTTTTTAAATTTTAGTTAGTTTATGGTCGCAAGCTTTTTTCATTCGCTCGCTCTCATTATTTTATATTATTTTTATAGGAATTTCCGTTAAAAGTTATAATATGTTAAAGGAAAATAAAATCTAGTACAAATCACTTTATTATCACATATGCCACTTTAATTTTTAATCAAATTTTATTATTTTAACCTGATTTTCATACGATTTGTGCTCAATTTGGCCATTAAAATCCCATGTTGCGGTATATGCCACTAATTTTTTTTGCTCTTTAACCAGACTTTTAACTCAATTTTGAGCCTGATAAATCACTATTTTTACAACAAAAAGCGGCATATGCCACTCAAATTTTAACCTAAATTTTGACCATTTTTGTGTAATTCTCCTATTTTGATCAGATTATTGCCTATTTTGACGGAATTTTGTCTATTTTTGACCCTATTTTTTGACCATTTAAACCTTAAAATCCCTATATAAACATAAAAAATAGGTTAAAATCCCTTAATTAACATAAGAAAATGGAAAATTGATTAAAGTAAAGAACAAAATTTCTTAATTAAGGGGTCGGATGGACGAACATATATTAGAAATTTTGCGATGTCCGATAAAAAATAAATACTATTTTCAGAGCTATTTTAGGAATATTTGAGGCATATTGTTGCTTCTTTTTAATGCTCTATTCATCACAGTTCAAATGTGTTATATTGTTTGCTATATTATTTATTACAC
>JAQIXJ010001607.1:0-19656 GCA_034700185.1 Phthiracarus laevigatus | reverse complement strand
TTTCAAATACGATAAATGAATTATTTTTACATTTGTTAGTCAACTTAGCCAACGTTTGTATAACGTACGATTGAAAAACAAAACTCATTTTTGAACATTTGTTTCAATATTCTTTAAATAAATTTAAACCTGTAGATTCAAAGATTTTCCATTTTTCAAGTTGTTCTAAACAAATTTCACATTTAATTCATTTTTATTTACAAAATCTATCAAATAACTTTATAAAAGTGGTTTTTCCACTGCCATTATTTCATTCTACGATGCATACAAACGGTTTTGATTTATAACTTTTAACGCAAAATAATTTAAAGAACACTATGCATATAATTATAACAAAACAGATAGTTATTGCAACCATCGTCTTGTATTCTGAAATAATTTAAAAAGAGGTTCTGAATTTATACTCAACTAAAATATTCATCTACTAAATAAGGTTGGAAATAATTTGTTTAGTATTTAAGAAAAAGTTTTGATTTAACTACATATTTGGTATAGTGTAACTTAATATAACTTTAAGTAAATTTCATATTCCTTATTAAGTCTTAAAACGATTTTGTATAAGAATTTTTTTTAGTACTGAGCATCAAATATATAAATAGAAGTTCATGTTTTTATTCGAGTCATACTAACATATTTTACTACTAAAAAAGGCTGCATTTAAAATTTAATTAAATTATTTACTAAAAGTGTATGCATTTAACTACTTATTTGGTATGGTGTAAAATGATATTAATTCTAGTAAATTGCATACACCTTATAAAGTGTTCTAAAAAACTTTTTTATTTTTTTACGGTAAACGATATAAGATTTGAGATTATATAAATAGAAGATCAAGCATTAGAATCTCACACACTAACGAACAAATGTTGAAGAGACTTTAACTAACTGTTTTAAAAGAAGACATAAATGCCTCGTAAAAAAATCAAGTTGAAAGTTTTTAAAAAAAAAAGGCTCGAGATGTTAAAGAAAGCAGCAGTGGCAGTAGTGATAGCGATGCTGATTATGAAAGCGAGCTTGAAGTTATAAAACCATCAACATAAAAAAAGAGGAAACCAACTATTAAGAAAAAAGCTTCAAAAAAACCGAAAAAAGATTTTGCCGTTGTAATTGCTAATGATAATGAAGAAGAAGAATCGATCACAAATAAAATTCAATGTGGTGCTTGTGATGGAATTGGAAAGTCAGGTAATCAAGTTATTCTATTTAAATTTTGGAAACAGTCAGGAGATGAAAAAATAAACAGTAAATTTAAATATCGGTTTTCACCCGAGATTATGGATCATATAATTGCTGGTTTAAATCATATTAAAAAATGTTTTAAATAATAGGTTATATATTTAAAATATTTTAGTTATAATTTTAACATGTCAAAAATGTAATTTTGAAACAACTTCTAAAATAAACTTTGTTCATCATAAGTGTAATGCAAAATTTAAGAAAATAATTTGCCCTTTATGTTATTTTGTTTTTGAAAAATATAACAATTTTCATCAACATATTTTAAGATGCAAGAAAAATAAACATTTTTAAAGTGTAATCTTTGTTTTAAAATTTTTACGTATAAATTAGCTTTTAAAAAAAGTTTGAAAAAATGTGCTTCTCAATATGGATGAAAAAGAACTAGATCGCCAAATTTATCTGAGAAAAATAACTTTAAATTAAGCAAACGTGCTTTTAATTCGTTTTTGCAACAATATGAACTAACGCTTAGTCAAAAAACTATTATTTGTGAAGAGTTTTTTCTGAGTTTTACAACGACATATTTGATTTATTAGAAAAACGTCTTCAAAAAATGGACTCCATAAAAGTACAATTTTGTATAAAAATTTCATTTTATAAAGACTTATCAAATAGCTTATATATGTACAAAATTTTTCTTAATTTCACATATAACAAAAGATCTCATTTATGAAATATGCTGTGAATTAGATCATTAAATTGAAAATTTTCAACAAAAACGATCTAACTTGATTGTTGATTAAATAGATAAATAAGATATAAAAATTGGAAAAAACAAAAACATATATCGTGGGTGCCATGCAGAATTACATGAAAAGTTGAGAAATTAAAAAGCTATTGTAAATATTAGAATTACTGATAACAAATGCTTTTTGTGGTGCGTTTTAGCTTCTTTATTCCCCGCAACAAAAAGAAAAATAGCAAACAAAGTCATATGAAAAGTATGTAAATTTTTAAATTTAAAAAGCTTATCATGTCCAGTGTCTATAAATCAAATTTCTAAATTTGAAAAATTAAACAAACATTTAAAGTTTAAAATTAACGTTTATGAATGGTCTACAATATCAGACAAAAGTGGAAATGTTGTGCCTATTCTTATTTCAAATTCTGTATTTAAGAAATCTGTAAATTTACTAATGCTTATTAATCATTATTATTCTATAAAAAACTTTAATCGGTTAATTGGATCATTTCATTCAACATGTCACCATTTTTGTTAAAATTGTTTATCTTGATTAAAAAACAATTTTTTAAGCTTTGGATAACGATACATCAGCGATTATTACTAAAAGTAGAGACTTTTCATTATATGGAAGGCTACTTGGAGACGTATTTAACTCGGATAGATTATTAATAAATGGTGTTCAAATCAGAATAGTTCTTACAAAAGCTAAAAACATTTAATTTTATCGTGGCATCTGTAGCTGTACAAATACCTGAACCAGATCCTAAATTAAATATTATTAATGCTTGCTTATTTATTAGAAAAGTATCTCTAACTACAAACATCTTAATAGCTCATGCTAAAGCTATTCAACAAGAAAGTGCTAAATATCCAACAAAAAAAACAAGGTTATTAACTTATCCTCAAGACAGTACATATAAATTTTCGACAATGTGTACATGACACAAATGCCTTGTCAATTTATTATAGGATTTGTTCGACATCAAGCACATTTTGGCATTTCGAAACAAAACCCGCTTGCTTTTAAAAATAAAAACCAAACTATATTGCTCTATCAGTTAATCGTGAAATGATACCCAGTTAACCTTATGAACTAAATTTAACAACTAACCACTATGAACGAGAATATTTTGAATTCTTTAACAACTTAGGCGCAACATCAACTGGTGATTGCCTAATTGTTAATTATGATTTTTTCAAAAAACAAGTTTGTTTATTTGTTTTTAAATTTAATTCTGATTATGAAAATCCACAAGCTAACGAATACATTTATTTACCCAAAGAAGGATTTTTGAATATAGAATTACACTCTTACGAAAACTTAACAGAACCTTAAAAACTTATTTGTTATGCTGTATTTGATAACGTTATTGAATATTATGCATCAAGAAACGTAACAACAGATTATTAATGAATTCGATAGAAATTGATAGAATATTAAAAAAAATATAAATTTACTAAGGAACACTTTTGTGGTGTTTTACCTATTGATAAACTTCCATTACGAAAGATAAAACGACCATGTTCTTTTATTATCAACACATACTCGTCTTATTTTCGGGGATCCCATTGGTTTGCATTTAATTTGCCGAAACAAGGTAAAGTGGAATACTTCAATAGTTTTGGATTAAAACCTATTAATAAAGAAGTTTATAAATTTTTTATTCATAATGGTAAATGGACGTATAACAAAATACAGTTACAGTGTAATTCAAGCAAAAGTTGTGGGATGTTTTGTATTTTATTAATAGCATTTAGAGTTAAAGGGATATGGTTTCAAAATTTTTTAAATATGTTTTCAGTTAACAAAATGTTTAATTAAAAACTTATTTAACACATAGTATTATTAAAGAAATTAAAAAATAAAATTTAAATTAAAAATGTTATAATAGGTTAGTTGATTTAATAAATTATGATTAGTTTTTTGATGATTTAAAAACTCTTCCAAAAGCTCTTAAAAATAATTTAAGCTGTTTTTTGTTCAATGTTGTTGAGTAAGTCTTTCCATTCTGTTTTATACTGATCTTAACATCATTTCCAAAACTTTCTGCTTAGAGCAATCGATTGTTTGTTAAATGTTCAAGACATCTGTTTTGATGCAATGGATATAAAATGAAGTTTGCTAAAACTTTTGCTTGATGGATACAGCAATAAACTATTCGGATGACCAATATCCATTATCAAAAATTGTGTACTTTAATCATTAAAAGAGCTAAATTTTAAATGAAATATTTTTAATAATCAAATAGGTTTCATTCAAAAGAGAATCATCCACTCCACAAAACTAAAAATTTTTGCTCTATGATGCAACAAATGTTATAAAAAATGTATACGATTAAAAAAATGAAAAACTTATTAAAATTATTGCTAATAGACTATTAATTTTAGTCTTTTGTGCCAAAAACACAAAAATATTAACACTACTACGAATTAGATGGAACCACCAGTTCAACATTAACAAAATTTTATGCGTTTATTTAAAAACGTATTTTCAAAAAATGAAGTTGGGGTTCAGGCCCACTGCCCATTGGACAGATTACAACGAATTAGATGGAATCACAAGTTCCCCATTAACAAAATTTTATGAGTTTAATTAAAAACGTTTTTTCAAAAATTGAAGTCGAGTTCTGGCACACTGTCCTTCGTACATATAACAACATATTAATTTGTCAGCATTTACTTCTGTATCGCTCAAGTAAATCTATTATTTAACTCACAAATGCATTTTTAAAAACAAAATTATCAACACTTTTGGGTGTTTTCGAAAGCGTAACCAAAATAATGAGTTGAATGAATCATTGCAAAATGACACTTTATTGGCTCAAATTCGTTTATAACCAACTGATGGTGAATCTACTGAATGCCCGAAAACAATGTCTTTCGAAATGGAGCTTTAGATACGTTTTGATATACTATTTTTTTAAAATTCAATAAAGAGATGAAAATATTTGTTTGAAATTAGCTATAATGTCTCAAAATTTTTTAAAAATGTCACTATTAATATGAGTTTATAAAATGTTTTTACATATTCATTATTTTATGTCATTGCATTGTAAAGTAGTTCTTACTATAACTTCAAAATTTGCTGTTAACATTAAGATTCCTACTGTTTTTCAAAAACAAAAATATTTCATTGAAGTATGTGAGTCTCATTAATTGTGAGACTTATACAGTATTAATTTTGTCATTATTAATTATCAAAATAAGTTCTCAAATCTAATCGGTTAAATTATGAGGTTTGAGCTTTAGAAATAAACTAAATTTTTTATTCAAGATTCCATATAGCTTGAGCTTGTTAAGCTAGCTTTACTGAGCTTGTGCTTTCTCAAACAATTATTTGTATGTCAGTATTTCGATGATATTTTATTGTATATGAATCTTATAGTTATTAAAATTTTCGTAATGTGTATCAAATTAATGTATTAAATAAAAGATAACTTATTACCTATAAACAAAATAAAAATGTGTTTTCAATATTAATTACTGTCTTATTTAAAAAAAATTGAGTAATAATTTTATTATTTAAATGCTCCATTTGCTCTAAACATAATAAATACACAATGTTTTGCAATAGTTTCTTTTTAAATATGAGATTTTTATAGTAAATAAATTAAAAATTATATAATTATTTGCTAATATTTTTCTAGTTCCAAAAAGCAAATTAGTCATTTTATTCAAAGTAAAGTGTTTAGAATAGTAGCTAGTCATTTGAAGAATGGAAGTAAATTTAACTGAGCTTATTATTGTATTTAATTTATCCAAATAAATAAATATTTACATAAAAATTAAAGTCAAAAATCTAGTGTTTAAATATTTTTATATAAACTTATTTTACGAAAAAAAACTATAGCCTATATCTCGTTTTACTACGTTTGGCTATATTTGAGGATTTTATTTTAATAACAATTTTACTAATTTGTTAAGAATACGTGAGGCATAACTTAGATTTTAGCTAAGTTGTTAAGAATACGTATGGCATTAATTAGATTTTAGCTAATTTCGTTAATACTTTGGCTTCTTTGCGATTAATTAAACAATTTACTTTTACTTGGCATACGGTTTATTCTAATTATTGAATTTTATAATTATCTATCACTAGTGAGTCAAAATAATAGCATTTAAGGAACATAAAAACGACTATTTAGTTAGTTTATAGTCGCTCGCTTTTTTTATTCGCTCGCTCCCATAATTTTATATTTTATTCTCTTTTATAAGTTAAACCAGATATACAGCCAGTGATATACTTTTTGTAGCTTTGATAGTGCTATATTACATAACATTCTGTTACGTTAGTTATCTCTCGCTGGTTGTATCTCTGAGTTAAACATTATGTTAAAAGCAGATTAAATCAAATACTAATCACTTCATTATCACTTGATAGCCTCATATGCTACTTTAATTGTTAATCGAACTTTATAAATTTAGCTTAATATTGCCAATTTTGGTCAGTTTTTTTTGTAATTATTTACTAATTTTAGTCTGTAAATCACTATTTTCACAGTAAAAATCGGCATATGCCACTCAAATTTTAATCTGTTTTTATAAAAATTTTGCTAATTTGTCAAGAATTCGTATCGCATTAATTAGATTTTCGTTATTTTCGTTCATTTAGGCTTCTTTTATATTAATTTTACAATTTACTTTTACATGGTATATGGTTTACTCTAAAAATGGAATTTTATAATTAGATATTACTATTATCAAAATAATAGCATTTATAGCTTATAAAAAAGCATTAAAAAGTATAAATGATTTGCAATAAATAGCTTTTAAAATTTTTTAAAAATTACTTAAGGTTAAAATGTGTTTTCCTTTGTATTAACATTTTCTATACTTGTTTAGTTAGTTATATTAAAAAATTTTAAAGTGTTTTGATATTTAAGTTTAATGTGTTTTGTAGAAAAGATTGGAAAACGTGTGTAAAAACTAATCAGATTTAAAACACAGTTTTATAATTTCTCCAAATAGTCATTTATAGCATTTATCATTAAAAATTGCAATTATTAGTCTTAATAAATGGAGATAAATGACTAAAAACGGTGGTTCGTGAACATAAAACAATTTTTAAACGCGAATTCATGTGTCACGAGATAACATACAATGTTTTTGATATAACCTTTTACGAATATTTAAAATGATTAATCGTTTTATTTTTGAATAACTTTTTGATATTAAAAATACTTATAAGTTTCTTTTAGTGAACTTTAAGTTCATAAAAAAATCCTATCTCGGTTATAGGGACTTATAAGTCACTTCGCTTTATGTTGTAGCGGCAGTCTGTCGCAAGCGTTTTTAACGCTTTGTTTTTGTATTATTTCAATAAAGGTTTTAATGTAAAAAGAGTTTTAATTAATTTTAATTGTTAATTTGTTTAATTGGTGAACACAATACAAGTGTACTGAATGCGATAAAAGCCTGTCTAAGAGACGATAAAAGTCGCGCGTGCACGATACAAGTGCGACGCTCAAAGTCTAATCATTTTTAATTTGTATATTTTATGTTTATGCGATTGTCTTCATTTTTGTGTCATCGGTTTTTATCATTAGGAGTGACATACAGTGTAAATATCATTTGGTTCGGTCAACGGGTCACAAGATATTCAACAGTGTATTAGACCGTCATTGAAATTTACAAGAAACGCGCGGAAGTCAAATAAAAATTTAATAGAAAAATTGAATTCAAAGAAAGTAGTGTTTAATAGTTCATCAAAGTTTATCGAATCTACACATCCATCGTGCGCCGCTATAACTTCGTGTTGTAGTGTATGTCGCGTATATCACAATTATATGTTTCTAATTTATGATTTAAATATGAAGTATTTTATGTAAGTATTTACGCTAAATATCAGTAAAATATCAACAAATATCGGCAAAACATATCTGTTCTGTAATTTTTTTATTAACATGTACACAGCCTTAAGTCAAAAATAAGCAGAACATTATTTCTGCCATTTTATTACATTTATTCGTTAGCCAGCATAAAATATCAATGATTTTATTATGACTTAAGAATAATAAATAAATACATAGTGCAGCGTATGAGATTGATATTCAATTACTAACTATCAAATAGGGATATGAATTCATTGTAATCATAAATCATAAGAAAATATATAACAAATTTTATCAAATTTTAGTTTCAAAATAATAAATAAGAAATCAATTAATTGAAGAAATTAAAGATTTTCTAAAATATAGTTATCATATCAGAATACGTGATTTAATTTTTGAGTTCCAAAATAATTATTTCATCTGATTAATCCATCATTGAATTTATTGTTAGTTAAAAATTCCACATTTGTTAATTTGTTTTCGAATTAATTAGAACTATCAATATTTATAAACAAAGATCAATACAGTATATTAGTAAATTTAACCCACAATGCAAATACATTGAACAATAGGGAAACATATTGTTTTATTGGTAAACTCACGTTTCAGTGTTTATTAGCTTCAAAACACAAATCGTCAATTTATTTCATCGAACTAATACGTTTCAAATATGCAATAAGAATTGTCATTTTTGAAAAAATGTCGTAAAAGATAATGCTTAATAATAAAATTAAAATACCCTATTATTCCAAGCCTGTTATCAAAATAAAAATAATAAAAAATCAATAAAACGAAAGTATTCTCAATTTCAAGAGACGTTCTTAAGTCTCATTCAATTGTTATTGTGATTAAAATTAAAGAAATAAACACACTCATGTATGTTACAAAAATAAAGTTTTAACGCAATTGGAGTCTCCTTTCAACGAAAAAAATTTCCAACGTATTTCCAAATGCAATGATTAATTAAATAAAATTAAGATTTATGATTTCGAAAGTTTTAACTAAAGGTTTTGGGCTTAACAAAACTAACTTATATATAAAATTTTAAGCACCTATTTTATTATAGTTCCGTTATCATCTCTAAGTTAAACCAAATATAAATGTTATTGAATTAAAAAAACGGAACAATCATATAGGACTCGCTTATCTTAACTTAATACTAGTTAAACATAAATATAAAATTTATCGTCTCTTTCTAGACAAGTGTTCGCACTAACTCTACCATAGAACTTAGTACATTTTTAAAATTATTTAATTTTGACATATTTGGAAAATTTTAGATTAATTATTAGAGTAATTATTTAAATAAATTATTAGCTTTAATAAAACTATTAAAAATTTGCTATCTATAAAAGTGTTGTTTTTGTTATTCAGATTATTGAATATTAAGATGTCTAAACTATTAAGATGTTTTAAAGTTACAATGTTAATAGGATTTAATGTCTAGAATAAATTTTTTAGGAACAATAGAATATGATTTTACGTACAAAAAAGTACAGGTTATAAGAAAGTCTATATAAAACAAATCAGAGTAGTTGTTGATAATATTAAAACTAAAGTCTCGGTTATTAACTATAGTGATGTTACGGACTCAATAAAACCAGGAATGGCATAAGTAGAAATTGTTTTGGAAAAGCATATAACTTTCCAAGACTTTAATAATCATAAATCAAATAAATTAAAACATGCTATGGAATTAAAAATCAATTCAGATCCGAGTTCAATTATCAAAAATATTTTATATCAATCAAAAGAAAAGACTGAAAATATTAATCCATTAAATACAAATAGACTTTGCACACTTGGAGATGAAAATTGATTACAAAAAAAACGATAATTTCTTATTTAAAGCATCGAGCTTAAATAGAGAAAAGATGTAATCCTATAAATCAAAATAACTTTGTTATTAATTTAGGGTAGCGTGCAAAGAGTTATTCTAAAAAGTTTCTCGCGAGTTATAGATTAAATGCCAATAGAGAACAATCAGACATTGATAATTTGCAAAGCAGTCCAAATCTATCTCGATGACATTTTTGTTTTCAGTAAAGATTTTTCCACGTTTTTGGAAAACTTAAAACTTGTTCTGGAAAGAAAAAGGAACGCTAACCTAAGCAATAAACCAACAAAATGCTCATTTTGCAGAAAAGAAGTTATATACTTAAAAGTTAATGTGGATCATGAAGAAATTAAAACATATCCCGATAGAATGTGAGCAATACAAGAATACACTCTTCCTAAATGTGTTTAAGATGTTAGAGCTTTCTTAGGAATTGTTAATTATCATAGACAATTCTTTTAGAATTTTTTTAATATTATAGTACCTTTAACAAAAATGAAGAAGAAATGTATTAACTTTAATAACGAATTTGGCTCTTAACAAATCACTTCTAATCTAAACAAAATAAAACAGTTGATCTCAACTCTACCGACCATTATACATAATTACCCTACATTACAATTCATTTAAACTGCTTTATGTGGTTATGGAATGGGGGCAAAGCTTGAACATAATGTAGAAGGCAAATGGTTATCTGTCATACATATAATCAAAAAGCTGACAGAGCGTGAGCAAAGTTTTGGCATTGCTGAAAAGGAATGTTTAGACATTGTATTTTATACCAATAAATTGAGACACTAGTAAATTGGAATACTATTTATAATTCTTATAGATCATTTAACATTATAGTGGCTTACGACTATAAAAGTTCTGTCGCATAGGTTTTTGTGATGGGCTTTACATCTCGCAGATTTCGATTATACTGACAAATACAAGCCAGGCTTATCCCATTAAGATATAAATGCATTATCTCATAATCCGAATGCTCGAAGTAGTTGAGCAATACTGAGTCTCTTGCATTGATTGTCAAATTTGTATTTAACGTGACTAAATCGAAAGAAAATATCTCTATTTGAGAAAATAATCATTATTAATCGATAAATAATTAATAAAAACCAATTTTTGTCCAACCATTTTTGAGAATTAATTAAAAATACTTAAAAATAATAGGCATTCTTAAAAACTTAATTTTAGATAAGTAACATAGTCTAGTTTAAGGTTGATTACTCTTTTTTTTTATTATGTACTGTCATAGTAAAATGCAAAAATTTAAAATCTTAAGGTGATGATAAAAGAGGAACCAAGAACTAACCATCAATTCTAAGAGAACTGTTACTTTGCCCAAAGTATAGGATCAAAATATAAGACAATTTACGACATCACCTTTTGATAAATATAAAAAGAAAAGTGCTACATTCCAAGCTTTTTGTGATGATAACTGGAGTACTGAAGACAAGAAACCTTATGTCATTAACATCATCGATTATTATTTTTATATCCGCTTAATATCTCTTGCTATAGATATTTAACATTAAATGCAGAAACTATTAAATACAAAAATATGGTAAGCAAACTCGCTTTATTTGACGGGAAAAGTTTTATTTATTTTGAAATTGTGAAACACAATCCATCTAAAATGTATGATATTTAGTATGAAATAACTAGACTAAGCCCTTACGCCATCGAAAAGTATGAAAGATTTCTCGAAGAGGTTAAAATATTATTAATTAATTATTCTACGATGCAAAACAACAACTTTCCTATTTTAACGTGGAGTAACCTTGTAATGTTTTTGATCTCTATATTCATTTTTACACATTTAATTAAAAGAGAGAACCTATTTCTCAACCTATTGCTCTTCACCCGATCAGTTTCTTAATATAGATTTTTATTCAAATATTCATGCTCTATATATAAAAGAGTTAAAATTGTTTTTAGACTTGTAAAGTAAAAGTCACCCCTCCTTACTGATTCTCTAGAGTTAAAAATAACTGTAGAAATCATAATTATATCGAATAACTTTTACTTCAGTATAGTCTCATTGTGTGTGTGAAATTATAAAAAACAAAAAGAAAATCCACTTATTTATATTAATAATCAACACAAACCTTAATAATAACTTATATACTTATATGAACATTTATATTTTCTGTGACTTATAAATAATATTGTAGTTTAGATTTTACGGTAATTGTATTTATGATAGTAATGTAGTGTTTTTCACTTTAAATTTATAAAATAAAATAATATAGACTTACTTTGCGTACTTATATTTTAGAATATATTTATTAATTAAAATTATTGTAGATTTTAAAAATGATGATAAACTTGAAATAAATATAAACAATATTAATAAAACACAAAAAAATAAAAACAAGAATGCATAGAGAGATCCCTTTCTTTTAGTTAAAACGATTCGTAAACTAAAACTTAAATTAAAATCTCAAAATAAAATACTTTATTAAGGGATTTTGATCTTAACTCTAATAAAGGGAGTTTCTTATTGTAATTAATGGATTTAATGAGATTTCTTATGTTAACTTATTACAGAAAAAATAATGTAAATAATTGTAGCGAGCGACCATAAACTAACTAAGATTTAAAAAACTAAGATTACTAAATCTCTGCTTTTAGTCGCACATGTATTGAAATACAAGGTTAATTTGGCCTGATATTCGCAAACTTTGTTTAGAATGAAAAAATTTTAAAAAATTGAATTAAAGTCAAAACCGCGAATTAATTAATCATTTCCGAAATTGTTTGAGGTTTATAATTCATATAAATAATTAACAATTAATTGATGACACGAAGATAATTTCATAAAAATAATAATATATTAAAAAGATGAAAATCCGTATTTTTCTATCTTTAAGGAGTTGTTTAAATAACAAATTGATTCTCTTTATTCACTTAATATGTTGTCTATTCTGCCTAAAAATGGACAATTATTTGTTGTAAAAACTAAGCTTAACATCCAAAATAAAAAGACCTAAACTCCAATTGACATATGAAACAATAAATTTAATTGAATTATCAAAAGTGTTTATTGCATATTAAAATGAGAAATTAATATTTTATATTTTATATATTATTGTTTTTGCGAATATCTGGTTAATACGCAGTTTGTCTATTTATCTGATTGGCTTTATTAAACAAGGAAAAAATATTTTTAATAAAATCGTATTTCTTTAAAAAAATCTTTAAGTAAATCTTAATGTAAATATATCATAGATCGCGTCTGTAATCCTTCGGAGCATTGAAATGTTATACGTATACCACGCCCACAGTACGTCACTTGCTTAACATTTATGAGGAATAGAGAGGAACGCACACATGATCTATGAAATATATTATAAAATTTAAAATAAACAATTGACAGATCTTTTTAAATTAATCTTAAAATTGTTTTTCTTAGACATGAAAATTTATGGAAAACCTAAACTGTAAGCTTTAGACTCATAATCTATAGTTTATTAATCTATTGTAAGAGTTAAATCATAGTCCAATGCCCACATAATGTTTAATACACTTACTTAAAATACTTTTTAACTCTTAAGAAATTTAATATAAACGAATTGAATTCTAGACGCCAATGATTGTGATCAGATTACAACAATTAAATTATAAATGATATTGTTTTGTACTTTTTTTGTTTCATTAATCAAAACCCAAACTTAACAATAACGGAATATTCATAGAGATTTCCCAAATCAGATTTTTGATGATTATTACCAAATTTTGATCATAATTGTCGTAATAAAAACTAGAAAAACGGATTCTCTAGTTCTGACATTTTGCTATTTTTACACAATCTTTTCAATATTTGCCAATAATATTACTTTAAAGACTGATAATCCATTTTTATGGCTGAATAAATTTAAATTTAATTATTTTTTATAGATTTTGCAGGTTTTTGTCCGATTTAAACTTTTTCTAAACCATAAAATCCCTTAATTAATATTAAAACAGAATCTCCTGATCCTTTTTTGAATATTTTTAACAATATTTTGCTCATCATAATATTAACTATTTAATATAAAAACGGGCAATATTGACCCCAAATTTTAGAAAACTTTTTATACACATTTTTACCCTATTTTTGTCACAATTATGGACATTTTTGGACAGACAGACAAACGGACGGACGGACAGAATAGCCCAATACATATATCTACCAAATTTACAAAATCAGATAAAACAAGATCGATACGGTCATAATATCTGACTTTGTAAAGTTAATTTCAGTTATTATATGGTCACTCGCTCTCTCCGTTTGCTCGCGCCCATTAGTTTAAATTTTTTATAAAATTGAATTTTTACATAAAACAAGCCAATAATCAATTCTATTTTTAAAATATAGTCTTTATAATTGCAATTAAAACTTAATATCCCTATTGGTTTTTGGCAATTTCTATCCGATTGTTATCATTTTAGTCCAAACTGCTACTATAAAAACGGAATATCCAGTTCGGATTTTTGGATATTTTTATCCGATTTTTATCATTTTGGAGCAAATTGTTACCATAAAAACAGAATATCCCGTTCTGATTTTGACTATTTTTACCCTATTTTTATCATTTTTGTCCATAAAATTCTCTTTATTAAAATAATATAACGTTTAAAATCCCTTAATTAGAATAAGAAATTGGTTAATTCCCTTAATTAGAATAAGAAAATCGTAAAATCCCTTTATTAGTCAAAGATCAAAATCCCTTTACTAGAATAAGAAATTTGTAAAATCCCTTTATTAGATTAAGAAAATAATAAAATCCCTTTATTAAAGTAAACATCAAAATCCTTTTATTAGAATTAGAGTGCGGACGGACTGACGGACGGACAGACGGAGAAAATCCCAAATCCATATATTTCTAAAAAGTCATATAAAAAATGTTACAAAAAAACTATATGCAACAACTTTGCCGATTCGTGACGTATTTCCATATCAAAGTATGTGTGCGCTCAATCGCGTAAAAACTTTCAACTCCTGCATTTCTGGATATAATGGAATCAGGCTCTAAATTTTATGATTTCTCAGACAAGTTTGAATGTGACATTTTTTGAATTTTTTATTTCATTTGAATATATTCTCGTAAGTGTTTTATAGGAATTTTTCTGGCATAATGAAAGATTGACATTCTACGATCAAGAGGTGTATCTTTCTGTCTAAACGACTGTCCCATTAGCTCAATGTTAAAAAGTGGAAAAATCTTGATAAAGGTCTGTAACAAAATCACTTTTTCAATAAGCCATCATTTGTGTGTTACACTTGTTTTTTTTATTATCCTGAAATAATTTAACCGAAAAAATCTCAAAAGTAATTCTTAATTAAAATAATATGTAGTTTATTTCAATTTACAGAAGTATTTAATATAAAGTTTTGTTGGGATTTTTAATAAAGATAATTAATTTGTTTGTGATTGAGTAGAGGCTGCAAATGGATCTCTTATATATGTCAACGACTAGAGGATGAAAAATAGTTTATGATAATCGATAACATTTACTGTTAATGTTTGAATTACCTTATTTTGCTAAGAGAATTATTTTGGTTTCGTGGCTAAGAGCACAGCAGTTAATCAAACACATTCCGGTATCGCCTAAACTCTAAAACTTCTTTTGGCCAAAGCCACTCAACCAGTTTATTCGATAGACGTTATCAATACATTCAACAAAACTATCAACAAAGAGGCGAAACCGATAAAGCTTCACGTTTTCAAACATACGTTAAACGTCTCGAAAATTTTGATAAAACAACATAGCATTGCTAATAGCTATTGCTTCAAAGAAGTCATCGATTATACCAACAACAGAACTCGACTCAAAGTTCATCTCTTTCATCAAGCCTTACTTTCTTCTAGAGAACTTCCTTCAAGACACGAGGGAATGTTAAGGGGCTATAAGCACACCGCTTACATCTTCAATAATGCTCAATACATTTCAATACATTAACTCTCAAATGATTTATATGTTATTACTCACAGTTCAATGTTTACAACGCAAAGTAAACGTTTTGTTAATAACACATCTATTTATACTCAATATTCAATGTAAAATATTCACTCTTGTATTAATGTCTGTATAATAAAGTCGCGTTTAAAACACAAGCTTTTAGCTTTTCTTTACAACGTTGTATTATACAAAGTCACTATTAGTGCCATCACTGGTATTCATTGACCTGCATCTCAACCGTAGTCAGTGACACCATCAACGAAGATCACACTCTTCTGGAACTAATAGAATCAATTAGTATGCGAGCCTCACTTGTATCAACGATAGCAACACATTGGTAGAACCGCTTCATCATTAGACGACAAGTACACGCTGTACTCGAGTATCACAAACTCATCAAAGTCTACACAACGAACGGTAATACCTCTCACGCTGTTATCACACACCACAGTCCACACTAACCTCAACGGACACACAACAATATCAGTGAAAACCAACTCAGCAACTCATATCAAAAGAAATAGAAGATATCATTAATTGATTTCCTTATTAATAAAATAAAGACTTGTTTTCATAGTCTGTAATGAATAATGCTGTATATAATAATTCTCTTCGTTTCTCGTGCTATCAAAAATAGATATTGACTTTTTTTCTAAATTGATTTAATTTTTCTTTTCACTGAATGATTTATCACTTCGAACTACTAAACATAGAACAGAAGGATTTAAATGAAAACAAGCAGGTTAGAAAAGCATAATTGCTTTTATTATACTAAGAACATATGTAAATAGCAAGCGCACCAATATTTTGCGCAACAAACTACAGAAATTTATATGGAGTTGTACTCTTTATGTGCTTTCAAACCATCTAAACCCCCTTTAACTAATTAATTTAAAAAATTCTCTCTTTTCGCGGAGTTCCAGAGAAGAATCTCTATAAATTTTTTGCTTTTAGGTTAATTGTATTTCTTACCGTTTGGTCAGAAAATACATGCAAAAAAATACTGTTACCAAATTAAGTATATAGGATTTTAAGTAAGAGATTACAAACTAAATAATATTTTTCTTGTCTTTAATATTAATACATTCTTAATTCATATTGTTAATATTAGAATCTAAAAGTTTCTCTATATTGGATATCCCATTCACTTTCATTAACCCTATCTGTGCTTCAAATCCCAATTGAGAAGAAGTTTATATTTTTAGATTAAATCGCAATTCTACAGAAAAACAACACAAAATCTATGAATTGAAATATAAAACTAATAATTACATAATCGACAGTAATGATAATAACTAATTTTCGATCAATAGCATAGATTTTTATTAAATAATAGAGATTTAAAAAACGTAATCTGAATCATAACATAAACTGAAGCATGCATAACAATACGATATAAAAACGAATAAAATTATGTATTTTAGACAGTAATGAAACAAACAAAATTATTGATAAATATGATATTTTTGTGATCTTCTTTTCTCAATGATGATTTTACAGTCATGCCTCAAATTTTAATTATATTACATAAATAAACTTAGCGTTTATCAAAATCTTTACAATTGTTGCAACAGTTTTTGAATCTTTTTAGGAGATTGTGTCATACATTCTCGAATTGTTTTAGTTTCACGTGAAGTGTTTTCGAAAAAGCAATTATTAAAATTTATTAAATAAATGCTAAACATAACAAATATATAGTTTCATAAAACAATTGCTATCAATAGAGCACTCGAAATAACTGAAAATAGGCTTAGATTTAATAAACTATTTAAATCACACAAATCACAATATAAATTAAAATAAGAAGTCAAATATAGTCGTGTGGGGATTTAAATTTTTCAAGCATTTGTCGGATTGTGAATCGGGTTCATCGATATATAGGAATCATGCTATAAAATTTTTATTATTTCTTATAAATGAGTTAAGTTTGATTGTGACTTTTTTGAAATTGTTTTTAAACTGACGAATCGTGAGTATATTCTTAAAAGTGTTTTTATGCGCTTTTTGCTACAATCTAAAAATATTTCAAATGGAAAATTACAGAATTTTATTTGTAATCAAAATAATATGCAGTTTATTTAAATTTACACAAGTTTTTAAATAAAAATTTTATTTAGATTTTTATTAAATATAATTAAATTGTTTTTGATTGAAAAGTGGTTGTTAATGGTTCGCTTAAATAAGTCAATGACTAGAACATGAAAAATAGTTAATGGAAATCGATAACATTTACTGATAATGTTTGAATTACCTTATTTTGATTCACACAAATCATATAAAGCAAAATCGATAATTGTATGACAAATATAGATATAACGATCACATTTAAAATCGTGAATAATAATAATTTATTTCGATTATTATTTTTCGCAACAGTTTCAGTAGACATTTCAGTATTCGTATCTGTAATTTAATTTAATCTTAATCGTATATATATGTAAAACTTATTTTTATTATTAATGGATTTATTGAATGTCAAAAATGGACAATTAATCATTACCTGTTGTTATTGTTGTTAATTTATGATCACATTTTAAAAACGTTTTTAACTTATCAATGCGGCACTGGATTTGTAATTAATTATAATTATTCTTAAGAATAACTTAAATATTTATTAATTGATGCATTCATACCTTTTCGCTTAAAACACTTTCTTTTGTAATACAAAATTTATGTGCCCGATTGTGATAAAATAAAATCACAGCAGATGATTGGTTGTTGTCGTCTATCGGTAATATTCCAGTTATTTCTAGCGATTTATTGATATCAATTAAGAATTTAGGAATAATATCATTTTTGTTAGTGTCATTAATTTTATCGCAAACGGGAGATTTATAGTTAGTCCAATTCGATAGCATTATATTTCTATGTTTTCGGCTAATAAATAAAATCAAATGACGATTTTTCTCATTTTTATCATATGATTTCGGCCGATAAGCAATAACTGATTCAAAATCAATTTCTTCGTTGGAACAAGTAAACAGATTCACATAATATTCATTCTTAATTTCTTTTTCTCAAAATTACAATTAATTTGATTCGAGTATTCCTAAACGATTAACAAACTTATTATATTATGTATTAGTAATTAATCCATTCATAATTAACTTACATTTAAATTACAAAATATTATTTGCTTTTCACCTAAAAGTAACTCGAAATATAATATCAATGTGTTATTTACTGTGGTTTTATGATAATCTATGAAAATTAAATTTTGTTTGCGTTCTGTTGAATTCAATGAGTTTATAGTCTTGTCATATACTAATCGCAATTCAAAATAATATATGTAATTATAGTTATTATTGACATAAAGATAATATCTCTCATTCTTATAAGGATGGCGACCGTATGTTTTCGCGACGTTATATACTGATTTGTTACTTATTTGAAGTTCATTACAAATAATCGATTGAATTATTGAATTGTGATTTATAAATGATTCAGTTGACGCTATGAATGCTTAAATTTTAACAAATTATTAAAAAATATTTAAATTAGTTTAGCAAAAAAAGAACACTTTATAACTTACTTATAATTATAAACATAAAACTACATTTAATAGACATTTTTACAAAAAATATTAAATTCTAGACGTTATCTATCATTTTGAAATTCATTTGAATAAAATAGTTTGAGAATGTTTTGCTTCATTGTTTTTCTCGTGCATATTTTAATAATTTCGAAGTATTTTATATCTAACAAGATCGTTGCGGTCATAATATCTGACTTTGCAGTTTAAATTTTAGATAATATATGGTCGCTCCCTCACTTCGTTCGCTCGCTCCCATTATTTTATATTTTCGGTTATTATTTTAAAAGCAGATGAAATCAAAACCAAATCATTTTATTATCGCTTATTAGTGGCATATGCCACTTTATTTTTTGACAATTTTGCAGAAATTCCCCTATGATAACTAGATTTTGAGACATTTTTGAGTTTATGAATCAATATTTTTACTGAAAATAGCGGCATATGCCACCTTTTTTATTAATAAATTTTTGTCATTTTAGCCTAGTTTTCCCTTTTCGGCCAGATTATATGTAGTTTTTTACCATTTTAAGTCTATAATTCAATATTTTTACAGCAAAAACCGGCATATGCCACTTTTGGTATT
>JAQIXJ010001606.1:0-19657 GCA_034700185.1 Phthiracarus laevigatus | reverse complement strand
TTTATGTTAATTAAGAGATTTTACCAATTTCTTATTCTAATTAAGGGATATTAACGAATTCTTATGTTAATTAAGGGATTTTAAGTTTAATAAGGCCACTAAATAGTGTCACAATGAACAAAAGTATTCTCAAAATTATCATTAAAAGGGTCAAAAATGGCCAAGATTGGGTCAATATAATGCTGAAACAGGCAAAAATCGGGTCAAAATGGGCATAAAAAGTGAAAAATTGTCATTAAGAGGGTCAAAAATGACCTTAATTGGATCAAAATAGGCAAATAATTGGCAAAAATAAGATTAAAACTTCAGTGGCATCTGCCGCTATTTGCCTTAAAAATGATTTCTAGTTTCAAAATGACAAAAAAGGCTAAAAACTGGAAAAATGGAGAAAATAGGAAAAAATGACAAAAACTATAAATACAATGTGAGTGGCATCTGCCGCTCTTAGCTGTAAAAAAGGAAATTTATGTCACAAAATAAACAAAAACTGGTTAAAACAGGCAAACCTTGACAATAATGGCCAAAACTTAAGTTAAAAATTTTGTGGCATCTGCCACATTTTTGGTGGTATTTAATTGATTTTCAGGCTCATAATGGTTAAAAACGCGGATTAAAAGAGTCAAAATTCATGTTAAAATAAAAAAATATAATTCAAAATTTAAGTGGCATCTGCCGCTAATGGAGCTATTATATTATAAAACACGAAATATTGAAATGGTTAGCGAACGAACGGAGTGAGCGAGCGACCATATACTAACTAAAACTAAATTTGCAAAGTCAGATATTATGACCGCATCGATCTTGTTTTAGCCTTAGGATCAAACCAATGCTAGGCCTGAAATTTGTGTTTATAAACAGCAATTTATGTTTGTGAAGTTATGAAATTTTTCCTCAGTTACACTTTTGTTTTAGAGTAGAAATCATTACGTTGTTCTAACAAGCAACATGTTATAGATTGAAAAAGATAAGCGAATTTTACTTCTTACTATTAATTAGTAGTCATTATCTCATTCAAGCAATCTAATATAAATTCCAAAGCATTAAAGAGATTATGTTTTTGTAATCAATTATAGTGATCACATTAGTTGTAATTTTTTGGGAATAGAAATCATCAAAATTTAGCGCTGTTTTGTTATAACTAGGGAAGTGAAAATCGTTAATTAACGATTCAATAAAACAGTTACCATTTCTATTAAAAACCATTTAATAACCCGATTAAGACTCAAATTAAAAAAATTTAAGTAAACGATTTAAACGAAATAAACGATTTTTGACATATCAAACAATTTTAGATATATTAAACGATTTTTCAGTTTTCAAAACAACATTTATGTAATGTAAAATAGATTATAAAAACTCATTAAGAAAAAATTCAGATTTAGATTTAATTTACTTCAGACAATGTTATGGAAGAAAACACTTTTTCCGTTAGTATCGGTTGATGTCGAAAGATCTTTTTCTTAATACAAAGCATTTTTTAGGGGCAATAGAAAGCGTTTCACTAAAGAAAACATAAAGTATTATAAGACTTTGTATTATAATTCATTTTTATGGCTAAAAATTAAAATTTTTCAAACGATTTTTTAAACGATTTTTGGGCAATTTTTCAAACGAGTAATAAAAGATTTTGCACCTTTTTTCTAACGATTTTCACTTCCCTAGTTATAACGTAAATTATTGTTTTTTAAAAAAGCTCAGTTAAGCTTTAACCACAGGTATATTTCCGTAAAAAAGTTATAATAGTTTTAAAAATTAAAACGATTAATTTCTTCATTTAGTATTTTATATAAAAAACTTAATAAGCCTCCACAAAATCAGGAAACTTCTTAAAAATACTTTAATTTTTGTTTTTTAAAAGTGTATGCGATTTAGGCATTTTTGCACATAAACTAAATCAGATATAAACTTAAAATTGTATACATTGTATACATTAAAAAATTATTTTGAACAATTTACCGGTACTTATATTTTAGGGTTTTACGATCGTAAACGTATTAATCAATTCAAAAATGCTTATTTTGAATATTTAATTGTTATAAGAAATTTTATTAATTTTTGATTGTAATTGTGAAATTTTGGATTTTCCCAAAAAATTGCCTTTTGACATTCCATTTAAAATATTGCTTTTCAATCTTAAGGCCGCAGTGATATTCACAAAAACGCAACAAATGAGACATCAAATATAATTTAAAAGGATGTTTGTTAGTCATATCTTACAAACTTTTTTGCAAACCAAACATAAATTATAAGCAAAGTTTGCAAAATAGAAACTGAAGCTCAAATTTCTCAGTAAAAAATTTTTGCTAACTATTTTCACGAGACACGTATATAAATAAGTCAAATATTAATTAAAAAAATTAGTGTTTAACCAATTCTTGTCGCATACATTCCAAATTTAAAACTTGAATTAGTTAATCGATTATCTAATACTTTGGTCATTCACTGTCAATAAAAAAAACAAGAGAGATTCACTTTAATCCTTTTGGCTTAAGGGCAATGAAATAGTAGGACATCCAATCATAGCAGTCCACGTGAACGACAATACGGTGATGAAGCGCGTTATGATGAAAACTAGTTTTCTTAATTCATTTGTGGCTTATCTTTTGAAGAGTCCACTAACGCTGTAACTGTTACTATTAACGGTTGTGTTGTTTTATTTTTACTGTTATGCCACTAACGTTATTGATATAATTTTGTGCTTTGTCTGTGCTTCGACTCAGAGATATACGAAATTTAGCGGACAGGACAACGAAAAATGTTACCATTGGATTTATTTGTGCACCGAATTAACACAAATATGTATGTACTATTGTTCATTTATTTTTTACTTTGAAAAATTTATTATTATAAAGATTATAGGGAAAATAACTTACTAAGTCATAATAAAAAAAAGATACACAACCGTATAACTTGTTTTAAAATTTTAAATAATAGAAATAATAAATAACGTTAGTAAGGTAACCCTTGAATTTTGGAATACGCACACTAGTTATTTTAATTGGTAAGTAAAGTACAGGTTTACGCAAAGGTTAAAGTTTTTTCTCTTCAAGTACTCCCATTAAAACAAATGCTTCTAATCGATTCTATTAAGTTATTTGCGAAATGATTGAAGAAAAATAAAAATAAATTTGCTTTCGAAATGATTTTGCTTTTTTAAAATCAATTTTTTGTTTGATGACTCTTTATTTGACAGTTACTTTTAAAAATAAATATTAAATAACGATTTTTTTAATACAGTCATTATTTTTAAACATTTTAATAATAGGTTCGGATATAAATACACACTTCTTCTGACATTTGTGTTTTTAATTTTATTGGTGCCACAAATGTTAACTGAAATATTGTTGCCTAAAAGGCTAATCGCCAGCATTGGCACCAAAGTTAAAATACCTGACTATTCGTCGTTTGAATTAGACGAAGCATTTAATTTAGGCAAGAATATGGTGTTACAAAAGACTATGCTTGAGAATGAACTTGTCAGAGAAGGTAACAATTGAAATACAATAGCAATAAGATAAAGATTTTATTATTGTTTTTTGAATGGCTATCGCGTTACAAAAGATTAATTGATTTTCACTATTCTTTTGATGATCGCGTCCAATATATGGAAATAAACAGGTTTTGTGACTGATATGAGCAAAACAACAGCCACTACTCGCCATCAGGCCGTCACTACAACATTACCGCGAGGAATACAGTTAGAACGCACTCAAGAGGTGTTTGAGGAAACCAGCAAAATATTACTAAGAAAGTGAGTGAAAGCAGATATAACAATAACAATACAATAACCATTTAATTACACAATGTGCTACTTTTCACAAACAAACAGTATGACAAAAAACTTAGATCCAATGGATTACGCCGAAACGGCGATGGCTTTGGCTTCTGTTCAATTACAGTCACCGCTGGCCAGAGCTGCGGTGGACAGGTGTGAGAGCGAACAGTTCGTCCATTGCAGGCCATCGCGTTACAGGACAGCTGATGGCAGTTGCAATAATTTAAAGCACCCGTCGTGGGGAAAATCGTTCGGTTGCTTCATTCGGTTATTACCGCCCGAATACGCGGACGGACAGTCTGCGCCCAGAATTTCCGTAACAGGCAATCCGCTACCAAATCCGCGAATTTTGTCGGCAGTAGTGCACAGAGATCTTAACTATCCGGCAACATATACGCATATGGTTATGCAATATGGACAGTTTTTTGTTCATGATATCGCGTTCACACCCAGTTCAAGAACAAGTAATCAAAAATAACAAATAAAAACTAAAACGTTTTCGTGACTTTTGATAGCATTTTTAACTGTTTTTTATTATAACTTTTTCTTTGTTTTTGTAATATTTTTGAAGAGGATGGAAAAATGATTCAATGCTGCCCCTTAGAGCCTAACAATCATCCGCAATGCTATCCAATATTAGTACCGACTGATGACCCATTCTACGCTAAATGGGATGAAAATTGTCTAAACTTCGTGAGAACTGCGATGTGTCCGCAATGTCGTCTCGGTATGAAATATTGCGTTTATTCACATGTTTTAACTTACTGTAGGATATAAGTTTCGAGGAAAAGGTTTTTTCACATTTAGTGGTAGTAATAATTAACTATTATGACTATTATAAAAATAAACTTTTTGAACGGAAAAGTGTTTTATATAAATAAACTTTCAATAGTAAAATAGCTGATAGCTAAACATACTTAGAGAAAAGATAATAAACAGATATATGTATATCTTTATTAAGTGACAAAACTTTCCAAGTTTCTTATCTTTAGTGTGTTTAAAAACCAAACCAGTAAAATATTGTTATTAAAACTTCAATACTGATATACAAAGTGCTTGAATAAATAATTTTTTCATATCGCATATCCTTTTTCTCTAAAGGAATACTTTGAATTAGTTTTGACCCATATTTCTCTCTCTCTCTCTCTCTCTCTCTCTCTCTCTCTCTCTCTCTCTCTCTCTCTCCGAAATACTTTTTTTAATTATTTTATTCGTAACATTTAAACTTTTTATTGTCTGTTTAAATAATTAAAAAAATATTAATTAAAAAAACGTATGTATGATGTATAGGACCGCGTGAACAGATGAACCAAATTACGGCATACATTGATGGATCGCAAGTGTATGGTAGTATGCAAAACGAAACGGAATCATTGTGGACAAGGACTGGTCCCGGTAATCATTATAATAGCGATTAAACAATGTTAATTGACTGCACTTAATAGCTCAGCGTATACTTACCTCTTTTAAGTCATAGCAACTAATAATATTTACTCGTTTTTCTGTGAGTCGAATCTTTATTAAAATGCAAACACAACCAAAAACACAGTTTTACTGTCAATATAAAAATAGCATATAAAATGCTAATGAGTAAGAATGAGCAAAAATTGGGTCATTGTGCCAAAATCACCGGCAATGTTGCAATAAAGCGTTTTCTAGCGCATTATGTGATACAGTATTAAATACATACAGTATACTGCATGTACAAAACGTTTATTAGCTTTAGTAGAAGTGATTTTTGGCAGTAATTTAGCGAACAAAAATTTTAATTTCATCGATTTCACGCAATATATTTATATATGCGTATAATTATACAGATAGTAGAAAACAACTTTCCATCGATTATACGTATTCCTGTATTTTTGCTCTGATTCATAATTAATAAAAGCGTTTGCAAATATAGCAGGTTTTTTAACTTATCTATCGAAAAGATCTCAATTTTTCAAATCATCCATAGCTATGGAAATATCAATTTTAAGAAAAATTGAGGTAAAAAAATCTATTTTCTAACAAATAATTGTTTTCTCTACCCTTTTCTATAAATAGCGGGACGAATGCATGTTTCACTCGCACGAAACGGCGGCGAACTATTGCCTCATTCTCCAGAACCTGACAAAGATCAATGCAGTAAACCAGAACAAGATATGTTTTGCTTTAAAGCAGGTTTGTGTGCACCGTATATATACATTAAACTAATAGATATTGTTAGCTATTGATTATATAAAAATAATTCAAAAGCACGTACAAAAGAAATGAGAAGAATAACGTTAACGTTCTGAACCAATAATACTTAAACTTAGGAAATCCTGTATTTCTTCTCCAATAAAATGGATTTTTTTAGTTTATGACTTAATTTACTCATCAAATGTAAATAAATATATTTAGAATGAAATTGTAGTTACGAGTATTTAGTTTAAAAGGGAGATAGAAAAAAAAACGTTTTCAAACAATTAGTTCATATGATTCAGCGGGAATTCGTGCCTTTAGGCTAAATTAGGATTTATTTTGTACTCATTATAAAAATATTTTATTCTTTATTTTCAAAACTCTAATAAATCGATGTTCGACATTAATCATAATTAATATTAAAAAAGGAGACAAACGCGCAAACCAACATCCAGCGCTCACAGCGTTGCACACACTATGGCTCAGACAGCATAATAGGATAGTGAACGAATTAAAAAAAATAAATCCCCACTGGTCTGGAGATGTTCTCTACGAAGAGTCAAAGTAAGCTATAATCACATTCAGACGCCAACAGTAATCTGAATTAATAAAAGTTAAATTTGGTTTTGAAGGCGCATAGTGGTGGCACAACTATCAATGGTTACTTACGCCGAATGGTTGCCTATAATCGTTGGACCCGATGCCATGAAATTTCTAAAACTTAGCATTTTATCTGACGGTTACACGGATTACGATCCAGAGATTAACGCTGGAGTTCTAAACGAATTCGCTGGCGCGGCGTTTAGATTTGGCCATTCTCTAGTCAATAGCGTTTTCGCTGAGATACTTCCTAACGGCAAAACATCAGGTTATCGATTGCGAGACTTTTTCTTCAATCCATTTGGCTTCTATGATGGACAGTTTGACACCGTATTGCGTGGCTTAATAAGCCAAGCGGCGCAGAATAGGGACCCATTTATATCATCAGACATGAAGAATCATCTTTACAGGCCTAAAGATAATCCATACGGACTCGATTTGCCGGCATTTAATATTCAACGCGGTCGCGATCACGGACTCGCTGGTTACACGCGTTACTTGAAATTTTGTTTCGACGAAAAAATAAATCACTGGAATCAACTCGACCAATACATGCCTTCATCACAGAGATTGAGATTTCAAAATTTATACAAGTAATCCTTAGTGAACAAAAATTACTTTATATACAATACGAGCTAATAATAAATTACTGAATATTATCATAGATCAGTGCATGATCTTGACTTATTTTCTGGTGGATTAGCTGAATATCCATTACCAGGTGCAGCGGTTGGTCCAACATTCACGTGCATAATAGGAATACAGTTTTTTAATCTAAAATATGGAGACAGGTTTTGGTTTGAGCATCGGGACGAAGCGGGATCTTTTAGGCCAGGTTGTTATTTAATTTATTACTATCGTTTATAAACATATCGGACACATTTATGTGCACTCGTTTTCTAATCTATCATAATTCATGATTAGACCAATTGCATGAACTTAAGAAAATCACATTTGCTAAAGTGCTGTGCGCTAACAGTGATAACGTTGAATTTGTTCAGCGAAATGTATTCCGCGGAGAATCTCAAAGGTACGAACGAAACAATTTTATTTATAGATCCAAACTTATGAATATATTTTAATTTAGTGCTTAAATAAGTTTTTTTTTCGTGAATTTTTTTCTCGTTTTAAAAATAAACCTCTTGTTGAATACAGAAATCCAGTGGTACATTGTAAAACTTTACCAGACACTCAATTAGGTCCATGGAGAGACAGCCCAGCAGGTAGTGCTTAACGAAAAGTATCAACAAAAAAAAGATGTTTATTTAGCGAATTTTTTTTTTATAAAAATCAATATAAAAAGATAGTCATCTCAAATAAAAATTAACACATTGTTTTTTTTAAATGTTTGATTTTGTGACTATAATTATAAATAGGTAATTCTGCTCAATACTCTCAGCCGCATCCGCCACAATATCCCTCTTCATCCTACAGACCTCAGCTCCAGACTCTTTATGCGAATTCTGTGTACAAAGCTGCTGCCGCTTAACCTTAATTCTTTTTATCGTTTTCTTTTTTATTTTCCTTGTTTTCTTTTTGGTTCCTTACATTATTTTTTGTTTTACTATTATTATTGTTAAATATTAATTAAACCAACGCGTTCGCAAAAATACATCATTATATTCTGCTAAATTAAATGTTGAGAGTTTTTTGCTTACAACACTGCACATCATTTATCAGCACAGATTCATTTAAACTGAACATAAAATACCAATTCAGCTCATCTATATAAATAAGTGCTTCAGTTAAAATAAAAATATTCTTCCAGATATGAGATATTGCAATTTAGTTACCGTCAGGTAAGCATTTGCTTTGTTTTTTTGTCTAACACCGCATCTAATTTATTTTAATTTTTTATTAATTTATTTAATACGCTCGCAATTATTTTCTAACCCCGAATTATACTAACATTTATTATAATTAAAACGTGCCGTAAAATAAGAAGCTGTTTTTATTTTTTATTCCTTAAGCCAATGACCTATTATTTTTATTAATATATCGGTTATGGAAAAATTTTTCTCTCCGAGAAAAAAGCACTGTCTATGGGAAAAAATGTGACGATTAGATTTTAGTTCTCTATCTTCAAGGAAATGACTGTTTAAGTTTGAGGAGTCTAATCAAAATCATATTTATCGATCATTCAAATCAAAATATTTTTAAACTATGCTCTAAAAACTATTCATTATCAAATCACTATAAGATGCGATCAAACATCTATTTATGGAGAATTTTCCATTGAACTTAGGATCCAATTTCAGTTTACAGTATCAATTTTATAGTCGCGACCAATCTTATCCATCTTTAACTTTTATCAAAATATAATTGCGCACATTGTCAGATATCGTTCATTATAAAAAATAAATTCTAAATTAAACCCAAGATTTCGTTGTGCTATCAACAAAAATCCACTAAATTTCTTTTTACTTCCATAATTTATAGCTAAAACTACCTGTTTGTGAATATATTTTCATGCAATTTATGTTCTCTAAGTATGCTTTGATGACTAGTTAATAGTTTTATAAATAGTGAAATAAAAATAATAAAAATCTAGTAATATCCTCTGATGTTATTGCTTACAAAATGAAAGATAATTAATAATAATAACCGCAAAACTGCTCATTATCTTGTTTCGCGCTTATTTCCATTTGATATTACCCTATATTTATATATTTATAGCTTGTACTACTAGCTTGTAGTCGTTAGAATTTTGCTGAATAAGTTTTTTATTCATACAAGTTTGACCATAAAAGTTTTTTTATGAAAATATTAATGATACTTCTACAGTAGTACTAACAATATTCGAAGTAATTTTATGAGTGATTTAAATATTAATGAATAAGAACATAAGACTTAAATCTAATTACGAGATAAACGGATTAATATTAGTAACACGAAATTTTAGATCACGTTTCCTAACGATTATGACGCTTAAAATATTTATAAAATTTTAGAAATTTGAAGTCAAAGTATTTACGGTATTTTAAGTAAGAGTTCGTGCGTTTCACTGTTACAGTAATATCAATGCAATCATTACTTTTTTAGTATTTCGAATTAATTATTACGATAAATATAGTATTAAACTGACTCTCTTTCTCTAATTCTATAAAAATAAATACGTTATAAATATTAATAATTTGTATTTGTAATTAATATTCGATCACAATTAAGTGAATTTGATTAGTTATCTTGAATTCAAGAAACCATGATCTAAAAAACTTGTTACATATGCTTAAAATATAAAATATATGTGATAGCAAAATTAAAAATAAGTTCGAACACACTTTGCCTGAATGATAATGTAATATGAGACTGGCATTTGAATTTATTAATCTTTAAAGGGGCCACACAGTGACAGTAGGAAAAAAGTTTAGAAAACTCAGTATAATTTTGTTTTTTAAGTCAATAAAAAACATCTAAAATCAAACAGATTGCTGTATATTCAATATTTTAAGTCACGTTTGTTTTTATGAATTAAATAATAAATGATTCCTATAAAACTTTTTGTTAAATTGTGTAATTAAAAGCGGTTTACTAAATGTTCTTATATAGTTTTTTCAATTTAATATACCGCCTGTTGTGCACATTCATTTTACTTATTACTGTTTAAATTTGATTAAACATTGGCGTTAAAGGGGTTTAAATTTATCAACTTTTAAAAGAAAAATAGTGAAAAAACAATCTAAATTCTTTAAATAAGGATTTATTCGGTTATTCTTTGTTATTATTATTATCAAAGTTTATTTCATGAAATAAAATAAAAGTAAGTTAATGCTCGATAAAATTTATTGCAAACGACTGCAAATAAATTTTTACACAATTTCATAATATAGAAATAATCAACCCTTTTTTATAATAATCGAGTTTATTTTTAAAGCATTCCAACTAATCATTACATTCGAGTCCGTTATTTTACCGATTATTTTAATAAGTAATTTAAAAGCGCAAAAACTTTTAAAACTATTTAATTTATTTTAATTATTCCGTATCTGTTCGTAAAATCAAATCTCTACAGAAGTTCGATAACACAGCAAATATTTTGCCTTAAAAACACAAATTATAAAACATAGTAAATGCTAATTGATATAAATTTGCTTATTATTTCTAAACTAAAAGAGCTAATAAGTGAGTTTTAAAACTAATTCCTCGATTACTTGTTGAGCGCAGTTACTTTATTGGGTGTGAATTATTTCTTTTACTTTACGATGGGTTGAACGATAAAAATGTTTTTATGACGCATCGCTAGTGATGCAGCAAATAGACAATAAAACAAATTCTTTCAATGTTCAGAATTTTATTTTATTCATATTTCAACACCATTTTAAAAAAAGAAATAGTTTAAGTATTCAGAGTAACACAACACGACCCGCAAATTTTGTAATTGAGTTAAAGAAATATAAAAAAACGTTTTTTTATTGCGGACAATGATAAGTTTATTGTTGCCGCATAAAACCTAAAAATACGACAAATTCTTCTTATTTTTATTTTACTTTTGCATTTAAAGATTAATCTAAACTTTTAATAAACTGTGCAGTGTATTCTCAAACGATGTTACGCACAAAGAGCTGATATAAACAGTGTGTAAAACATTTTTTAAAAAAAGAAAATGAAAATAGAATCATAAAAAGTTTATTTAAAGATTCACACACAAATAAAATATATATAACAGTTGATTCAGTATTTAGGTCTTTAAGCCCCTAATTTGTAGCAACACAACTGTAACATCGCAATAATCAAAAACGAAATTATAATTAACGCTGAAATATGTTCATAAACTCGGTTCGAGTTGCAGTATGTATGCATCACTCATACGGGTCTAACACGTGCGCCCAATAAATCTTAATCCTACGCTAAACAAACTTTTCCCGAAGAATTAGTTCAAGTATTTAAGCGCTTACCATAAATAATTATACGTTCTTTTCAATTGGATGTAACAATTAATCTCAATATTCATAGATAGCTAACCGTAATATACCATTTTTTTAGAATGTAATACATATTTGCGTTTAACAGTACAGTACATCATTAAATAGCGCATAGTTTTACGTTTTACTAACATATTTATAAAAAAAACTTCTAGTTTTCAATCAACAAAACAACACACATACCTTATGTGTGTGGGGTCAGTGTCACAGATGTGCCAACGCTTACGACTGCATAAACATTATTAAGTAATGTCAACAACAATACAACGTAAAACAGCGCCTCATATCAGATGTCAGTAGAGATAAACTTAAAAACTTGGAAAAATATAGTTAAAATGAAAGTTAATTGTTGTCTACTATTGGTTTGCGGTATACCGTCGAGTGGCAAAACAACGTTAACCCGAAAACTTGTTCAACAATCGGCGAACTGTTGCGCGAATGAGCGAAACTATAATCATTCATCGTTTAATTGTTTCGACCATCGAATTAAATTCTATAGGATCAGTGTTGATGATTTAATGTCAATTAACGATCAGTCGATAGCAGTCAAACAATCAATAGGCGTTTGGAAACAGTTTCGACGCAACTTACTAATCGCAGCCAAATGTTTTATCAGTGATTTGTTACGCGATAATCGCGAACACACCGCAGATATTGTCGCTCTCATCGACAACGAAATTTCGCGTATTTACGAATTGATTAAACAAGTGAACAATTATGGCGATTGTGGCGCATCGTACCATCCTTTGGTGGTAGTCGTGATCGACGATAATCTATACTATAGAAGTATGCGTTATGAGTGGTATAAATTGGCGAAACAGTTTGGTACGGGTTTCGCGCAAATCATTGTCGAATGTCCACTAGATTTAGCGATTATTAGAAACAGCGGTAAATCTGTTGAGCAGTGTGTGTCAAATGATGTTATCATTAAAATGAATGAACGCTTTGAAAAGTCTGCGATGAACGGTTTCGAGTCGAGAACGCTTTATGTTGGCTTTAATTGCGAGATTAGTGACGATATCAACCAATTCATTGCTGATGGCATTCGTAATCCGGTCACTGATGACCAGATAACAACTATTTGTATGGAAGCAAAACGTAGTGAATCAAAGTTAGCGAATAACTCTAGTGTTAACCATAAAGTGGACTGTATTTTGCGCGAAATAATTAATTCGATTATGAATAGTTCGACGAATAAAATTGCTGCGTCCAAAGCGTTGAGCGACTCAAAGAAACTGATCTTAAATAGTTTAAGAGAATCACCGGATTCGTTGCCTCATTGGCTTCAAAATGAATTAATTTCTAGCAGTTTTATCAGCGAAAATGTTAGAATATATTTCAAAAATTTACTTAATAAAAATGTTGTAACAATTTTACAAACTTAGCGTCAATGAATTTCTTAAAATATTTAAGGATTAGGAAATTAGAACGTAAATCTTTTAATAAGATTTTTAGTTTTTTTAAAAAAAGATAACTAAAAAATGTTACCAATAAAAATAAAAATGATATATATTACAAAAACAAGTGATATATATTACCATGTCATGTATTTTGTTCCGATATACCGGTATAATATATTATATATAACGTTAAGCATTTAATATATTAAAGTTTATTTCTTTTATATAATTTCCGAAAATAAATTATTTTTAATATATTATACGAATAAGTAGATTAGGCTTTAGAGGACGCAAAAGAAAAACAAATAACACACTTTATTTAATAAGGATAACACGACTTAATTCTTCTACTAATCATTTAAACAACAGTTGTTAAAAATTTAAGAGCATTTTGAGCATAAGACTACAATTTTTTTTTTGTTTTGTCGGAGATTACACACTTAAAACATCAGTCATTAAAATAACATCACTTTAAAATAGAATGTATTTTCTTTCAATAGTATAATCAAGTGTACACCCATTACTTGATCGCCTCATTATTTACGATTTCACGCTTTTGTAAATATCTATTTCTGGCAGTTTCGATAAGTACAGCTTTGCGCTCTTTGTACGATTTGGAGCGTTCGGACGCGTTTTTACCAAAAGTGGATGAACCAGCATATAGTGGTTTCATGCTATCCGTTGATTGCGAATTATTTACAGTTTCGTTCGCTCGAACTTGCGATTTATTTGGTAATGTACGCAAAATTGGAGCTTCCGGTACGTAACTGACCGTTCCCTCCAATATTCGAGTTATCGTTTCGTCTATATTTGCCGTTACTTTAAGATCCCTTTGAATCACATTAATGGGCACTTGTGGCAGAATGTCCTTCGCTTTTAGAGCCATTTCAAGCAATTGGGGCGAAACTCTCAAAACTGGCGCCGATGTCGACGAACTCGGAGTTGTATTAATAGGCCTGACTCTGCTCTCGCGCTTTATTGGCGCTTCTATTTGGTACAATCTCTTCGCCAGTTCCACTTTGTCCGCATCCGTAAAATTTGTTGCATATAAAGACACCGCTTTAGCCATTGATTTTTGAACTCTTTTAGCAAACTCTTCCGGTGATTCGTTTTCATTGCGTTTCACAGTTGGTAAATATCTATAGGAAATCGTGTTTAATACAATTCAGTTCAATTTGAAAAATATAGAATAATGAATATTATACTCATAATCGAGCAGAACATACTTAATGTTAAAAATAGTAAATGGAACAAACAAAAACCAAAACAAATCAGACCACCATCGACTTCCAAGTATAGAAATGGATACTTTGATTGGATTGGGTCTTAAAGCGGTAATAAAAATGGGTTGCATTTGCAGATCGAGAGTGAAGAGCCAACTGCTAAACTTAAGCATTCCTACGCGACCATTGGTTGTGGCGCCTTCAGGATACGACAGGATTGGAATGGCGTTCTCGTCGCCATCCAAATGAGAGCGAACGTTGTCTATTAACACATCTCTGCCCTGTTTGACGCCGAAGTCGTGGAAACCGAGCGCCCAATTCAGAAATTTGGGCAAATCCCAAACACCGGGAACAATGCACGGAAGAACCAGATCAACCGCCAAGTGATCGAAATTCGTGATATGATTCGAAATTATCACTTTTGTGTTTGATTTGGTTTTGACCGACGAATTCTCTTCCTTAACCACAATCCCTAATACTGCGCACATCGACCGAAGGATAAAACTAAAACAGAAAAGCGCTTTACGATTACGTTTTAGCGAATCGATTGACGGCTTACCATCTGATTGTCGACTTCTTCGGTAACAAACTCGCGATTAAAAGCGCATGTAAACCAATGAATACGCGAATTAAAAACAGACAAATACCGATCGGAGAGTAAAGTATTATCGGCACTAAACTCAATTGATTATCGATTCTAAGCGTATCACCAATTATTGGAACAAAAAATACGTATTAATAAATAAATAATGAGATTAAAGAGGAAAACACAAATACCTGTTATAATCGAAAAGCTTTTGAATACTAGTAGTGTTTGATGCGTCTGTTGCGGAGGACATTGAGGAATGAGCCGTTTCTGACATGGTTTTCAACAATTCTAATAACCAGTTGTGTGTTTAACGACAATTCAACGCGATTTTCAAATTAAAAAAAACGTTTCAACAAATCAAAAACAAAACAAAACGTTTAATAATACGCATGAATAAAATAGATTTAATAAAACAATGGTAATGAGTTAATGAAGGTTAGGTGGAAATCAGTTTGTTAGTTCCAATTCCAGCTGTGCATCAAATCAATGGATTGATTCAATCATATTAACTATACATCTATACGCTTACAGTACTGTAATACGAACGTAATATTTTTGTTTACATAATACGTGTATCGCACATAAATGTCGTCACACACGCAGCCATAACAATACAGTTACTGTACTGTATTACGCAGTTTATTATTTAATTGTTGTAATCCTATTCGTTTATTATATAAAATATTATCAATTAATGTATTTTAACGATCATAAAAATGTTTAAACAATTTTTTAATTTAATGTGAAAAAAACAAAAACATTAAGAACTAATCACTAATAAGTTCATGTTGATTATTGGGTTCGATTTCATTAGTTTCCTCTTCATTGTTGTGATTAGTTTTCGATTTATTTAATGCATTCTTTCGTTTAACATTGTCCTCCTGTTGTTTTTTACGCGATAACTTTAATTTCGCCTTTTGTTCGCGTTTACGTTTCAATTCGTTAATTTCTGCGTTAGTCTTCTTAATAAATGAATGATACAAAACTTCTCCAGTCATTAGCGATTCCTCTATTTTGATTAATTCAAGCGTCAGTCTGGGTCCGAGTTCTATAAGTCTGAAAATAAAACGTCATTACTTTATACTATTACTCAATTTTATTAACTTTGTATGCTTACTCGCGATCGCCAGTAAAGTGAGTGTTGTGCATGGTTACCCAAAGGGGTTGCCCAGGGTTGACCCACCCCTACAATTCTGGAAAAGTTGACCGCCTCCCCCCATGAAAAATCGAGAATGTATTGAAATTGTGGCATTTGAAAAACATTTTGGTCCGATGGTAAAATTGTTTTAGATGCCCCCTTAAATTGTGATTTTCAAGATCTGACCCCACTATCACTTCAGACCATATGGGTAACTACCGGTACGGTGTTGTGGCAAAAAATTCTACCCAATAAAAATCATTAAATAGATTAAGTGAATTGTTTAAAATAAAGCATATATATTAATGGTCTGTATTTTAAACTAAAATTTTACTGCACAACAATTTTTATATTAAATTTCTAATTGCGTTGATTGAGATCGAATCAATTGAAAACAATAAAATAAAAAACCATAATACCTGATCGAACTTTTTTCATTCTTCATATTTCCGCGCGAACTAATCCTTTGGGAAAGCGTGATGTGTCGCGTTTCGTCCACTTCATCCGCTTCGCCCTCAGATTCTGTGAACGCATTCGCCTCTTTGGACATCACTTCGTCCACGTTATTAAATTTGCCCAAATCCGGTATTTTCTTGTTGGCGATCAACTTCTTTACAGCGCGAGACAAACCAATTGGTTTGAGTTTGATGGCGTAATGACGAAAATCGATTAATTGCGTGTCTGGGTTCAGGTTCAACAGAACACATCGACGGATTGTGTTCAGATTCACTTTATTCACGTCAATCGACGGAAACATGTTTCGCCACATCGATGTCATTAATTTCATTTTTAACTCCTCTTCGCCGCTGAAACCATTCATAACCAAAAGCGGTGATAACTGAAACAAACCTGAATAGACCAGTGGTTTCTTTAGACTGGAACGAACGTCGTTTGTTAGCGTGTAGTTAACGATTTTGAACGTAAGAGTTGGTCCGCGAGGCAATCGACACAATCGAAGATATGGCGCTTTCTCTGTTTTGGTGAACACAACCAAATGCGACACATTCAGTGTGGACGCGATATTAACGAAATCTCGGACCACATTCTGTCGCATCACTTTTAACTTCATTGCAGTGAATGGTTCTAATAATTGACGAAAGTTTGCCATCAGTTGGTTCACATTTTTGCCCAAACGACCCCTTTTTATGACGAAAGAGTGCGGAGCTTTCTTCAATGTCTCTGGTTCTTCGATGTTTAAGCCTCCCTTTTTCGACTAAAAAAAATGTTTCAACACAATTATGATTATAAACATACGAGCGTTTAATAATTTCAATTATATTCAACAATTGTATTAAATTACCTTTCGTTTACGTTTTCCCATACTTTATTAACGCAACCAAATCCCGATATTACTATTTTAAATTAAATTATTATAAAATTTCTAAAGTAGTGATTTAACTATAGTTAAAATTAAATTTGTTAACAAATAAACCACATTTACGACTGTTTTTAGTGATCTTTAATGGTAATCTATTAAACAACGCGTGCTTTCAATGTTTTCGCTCCGTACATAAATGACGTCACGCTATTTAAAAACTTTAAAATTTATCCAATGTTTATTGAGTTCTAGCAGTTAAATGTCAATTGAATGTTTGTGGGTAAGAATATTCGTTTCCCCACCATTTCGTTCAATACGCTAACTGTTGCATAAGATTTTCGATCTAAAGTTTTTAAAGACTAAGCGACTGATACTAAGTAAGCGTAATATTTCTATGATGTTTCCTCTGTAAAAAAGGTATTTTTTTAAAAGAAAATTTTAAAATAAATAATTTTGAGGTATATATTGAATGGTATTCGAATAACATAATATAAACTTATTAAATGTTCATTTGGTGGTTGTAGTGATTGTTTTGATTCAATTAAAATATTTGTGTACACTTGAAAGCTGTGCGCATTTATTGTATTTGAATTGTATCTGATATTTACGTAATAATTATTTAGGAATATGAAATTATTTCAGAATTAATTTTTTTTAGAATTTAAAACTAAATCAAAAAGTTTTTTATTACATAAATAGGTCATGGATGAGATATAAACTATTTTATATATTTGTGATTATCTAAGATTAAACATAAACATTAATTTAAAAAAGTTTGTATTATTATTATATTTTAATTGTCAAATCTATTTGATTTTAATAATTTTTTTTTGCAGAGTTGAAAGTCTATTAAGATCTACGTCTGATTTGTTTCGTGGTGTGTTTAAACAAACAAAGATAAAACCGTGACCTAATTTCGTGATCTCCATGTGATAAATTTTTATTACAGTATCATTTGTTATATAAAACGAGGAAATACAATGACTGCTCAGAGAATAATATTTCGTCAGGTATTGATTTTTTCCCTATCAATATCCTAATAGTTATTGCTATCATTATTTTTAGCTTACGATTTTTTCGCAAAAGAATATATAAATTTATATTGTCTATTATTTTTATTTTGAATCCAATTCAACAGCTATTCGACCGAATATCGTGCACATACACATACATTTTGGGAGATATGGTGACCAAACAGGCGATACTAATAGATCCGGTCATAGAACTAGTGGATCGTGACATCAGTTTACTCAATGAAATCGATCTTAAGGTATCGCCACTCATATTCCTATATATTCACGTTTGTATGTAACATAGTTTGGGAAATAACTAACAGCTAAAATACGTGATTAATACTCACGTTCACGCTGATCACGTGACAGGTTCGGGTCTCATTAAAAAGCGACTAAACGTGGATCAGTTTCCCAAAGTGTCGAGTATTATATCGCGCAACAGTGAAGCGAAAGCTGATGTGTTTGTAAATGAGAATGACGTGATTGATTGCGGAGATTCAATCAAACTTAACGTTTTAGCCACACCTGGTATTCTATTTGTTATGCTTAAACGCTTTAGTTTTGTAGAAAAATGTATTTTATAATGATTAGGTCACACGTCTGGTTGTATATCTCTGGTTGATTACCAAAACGAGCTGGTATTCACTGGCGATGCGCTGCTTATAAGAGGATGCGGAAGAACTGACTTTCAGTGTGGTATTTCGTTTTGTCATATATTTGTCAAATTTGTTAATATCATTAATAATTGGTTAAAATAGGCGATTCTGGTTTGCTATACGATTCCATTCACGAAAAACTGTTTAGTTTGCCCAATAATTTCAAAGTATTTCCTGCTCATGACTATAAAGGTATGATTGGTTGTGGCAAATATGTGATTAAATTAAATTAAATTTAGGCATAAGTTATTCAACGATTGGCGAAGAAAAGAAGTTTAATCCGCGATTAACGAAATCTAAGAACGAGTTTGTTTCGATAATGAGTGAATTGAATTTAGATAAACCTAAACTGATTGGTAAATAAATACAGATATATTAATGTTATTTCGGAAAATAATATAGTTATTATTAAATTGTGATTTAGATGTGGCAGTTCCGGCAAATATGTTGTGCGGACTACAATAACTTAATAATGATTAGAATTATATATTATTACTTAACATTTTTAAATATTTCATTTTTTTTGTGAACGATTTATAGAATTATGTTTTCCTTATATTTATATAACTAAGTATTTGTTAATATTTCAAACAAATATGAATTGACTATTTGAGCAAATTTTTTGTAAAAATGTTGTTTATAATGTGAAGGCACAGGATTTTCGCATTGAAAAACCAGCAATAATTAGGTCGTGTTTTCGGTTGAGATTTAATAATGTATTTTTTTGCTCACTTTTTCTTAAAAAGGCGAGCTTATGGATTTGACAATGTCTGTCTGTCTGTCCGTCCGTACGTTCGCAGTCTTATTTTAATTATGGGAGTACACCTATTTCTTATGTTAATAAATGGATTTGATTT